>CM033627.1:34483682-34633682 GCA_019453435.1 Rhinogobius similis | reverse complement strand
GCAGGACCTTAAACCACAAGATTCTTTAAGAATGTCACTGACAAACAGTTATCAGGTTCAACATTTCTGGATTCCTTGTTTGGAGCGTCTCAGTGCTGCTGGCCCGGGCCCTCGTCTGCTTCCCATGAGCACTCTCTGCTCTGCGTGCACACATGGCAGTCTGCTGCTCGTGCTCGCGCTGACAGGGTGCGAATGATTCCGTTGCCGGTGGCTGCGTCGGTGCTAATTCAAATGGCTGGTAAATGTCCTGCCATTTTTCACATTTCACACTCGCCTCGGATTAGCCCGGTCCACTACCCACAATGCCGCGCTGCTGCTGCTGCTACTGCATATATTAGCGTGTTAGCGGATGCACAGTGCTTACCTCGTTCTCACGTCTGATGAGCAGGAGTGCGAGGGAGCGGAGGTGGAAGGGTGGTGCCGTCTTTGGACCGTCGCCAAGCCCACGGCAACCATGTTTAATGAGCGAGCGAGAGAGAGAGAGAGAGGGAGAGAGAGGGAGCGAGGGGGGGGGGGGGGCATGTGTGATGTGCCGACTGGATCTGAGGAGGTAAAATAATGCACTTTCATGTCACATAGTGGTTGACTTATAGACATGTCTGCTTCGCCTGGAATGCTCCACAGTACTGCATTAAACAAGCCTCTCTCTGCAGAGGGCATCAGGGACAGCCAGGTCAGGTCAGGAAAATGAACGTTAATGCCACCCGTGATCAGAAAAGGCCTGTTTTCACCCACACCCTCCGCCCACATCCTGTACTTAGTGATCATTTGAAAAATAAGACACATGTGGAGCTCTAAACACTTGACATCAAGGATTATGTGTCTTGCTCAAGGACACACCGGCAGTATTTGCCATGAGGGAGCAGCTATAGCGCCATCTGTGGGTCAGTGGACCAGAGCACTCTGTGTCAGAGTCAGTAGGATAAGGCCATACTGTGTAGAGTCAGCCTCAGGACACACGCAGGTGGTTTTTGTGAGTGGTGCCATCGTTTTTGTTCTAATAATATAATATAAAGTGCCACAGTGTGATTCTTTAAACCTGCCGGCCCACCTGACAATACTTCAAGGCACACTGGTGCTCCCGACACACAAACAGAAACATGGTATACCTTAAGACGGGATCGTTAGGAACAGGGACGCATCGATCCAGCTTTTCAGATCTGATACCGATTTGATACTTTGGCTTCAAATATTTGCTGATCCCCAATAACAACCAATACCAGTGCAGAAAGAAAAAAATAGCATTTCATTTCTTAAAACAAAAGAGACAAAACTGATCCGAATGGGGTGTGAAGTGTATATTATCCTTCAATTAACAACACAACCGCTTGAACAAATAAAAGCTCATACTATCAGCTGTAAAGCCCTAGTGTGGAATGTATGTGTAACTGACTGGGACATGAGTGTTGATGAGCTGCTCGGGAAAAGCAGCTCTTGATTTTGGCCCAAAGACTCATCTTGTCCAGGTCCCACACAAACGCTGACGATGTCGTGTGGCTGAGCTCCTCCATCGTCAAACCTGACAGTGTCCAGCGCTGTTTGCAGGGCTGTAACGTAGACAGTGAAGAAGAACCACATATGCCAATAAAACACTGAACTTTAACTCACCTTTTGGTCTGGACACACTAAAGGTAACAGTGTGCTTTGAGTGGAAGTTACTTGTAATAAAGAGGTCGTGGGTACAAGAAGAAACACTTCCCAGGATTATGTTTTTAAATCTGCTCAAAATAGCCTGTTCAACACTATATATCACTCTCGTTGACCTCATCACAGGGTATTATTACGCCCAAAATACTCCCATCCATGTAGTCCATTACTATTACGACATACAGAACGGTAAAGAAAATTATAAATCATCTTACAGTAGGACAGAAAAAATCTATATTGTAAGTGTTCAGATGAGTTTCTTAACTAAAGGATAAATTGCTTGAATGCTAATACTGCTAATACTAATTATTAATTGATTTAATCAGAAAGAACCTCTTGTACTCTCAGTTTTTTCCTGCTAATGTCACAGAGGGCAGTCAAAACACACACTGCATGGATCAGGGCAGACTGTGTTTTTTCTTTGTTTTTTTCACGGGAAGAAACGGCTATTAATGTGACATGGAAAGCTCCAAATCACCTACAAACTGGATTAATACTAATAATGTGGTTAATTCCCTTGGAGTTTGCTTTGCTTACATTAACCTTTAAACGCTTTGATCGCTTGTGTTGCCAGTGTCACTTTAAAGGATTCCTGTCGTCACTTGGTACCTGCCTGTGCTGCGATCCCAAACAGGAAGTGGCAGGTGCAGCTCCCTGTCTGCACACCTCTGTCACAGCGCTTCCTGTTTACCCCTGCGTGTCGTGCTGCTTGTTGTTGTTTGTGGAGCCGTGTGTGCTTCAGGTGACGTGTGAAGCCCCGTACGCCTCGGCGCTCGCACCTCGCGCTGCCTTCAGGTGACAGCTTCTAATCAGTGCCCCGTTATTCCATTATTTCTGTTTATTCAGCTTTCGGATGAGAATATGTTAGCGGATTTATAACGGGAGGTGAGACAGACAAGTTCATTGTGCAAGATGGTTTTTAAAGTTAAAGAGAGCAGTTTCTTTATTGTCACAGTGAACATATAAACAAACAAATACTTCTTAAAAGGTGCACAAAGAAACTGTTGAGATGGCACCTGATTATCTCCATGGAGACGGTAGTGCTTTGTCTGGAATGTTCCACAGTATGCGGTGAAGTTGAGACGCTGCAGGTGAGTAGGAACAAATCCTGAATTTAAGGATCTCAATTGTAAACTTCTGCTGTAGTTTACTCACATAAAAAAAATGTATTACAAGTTTTTCATCATGTCATGTTTTCATGTAGAAATAAGTCATTTTATGTGTAAAAATGGGCAAAAATACACATATTTGGTTCATTTTGTTTGTTAGTTTTATTTGTTACAAAAAATTTACACGCAGGATTTTGGATTTCATATTTAGTTTTTAAGTAAACTAAATTGGACTGAAAATTGTTCTAAAAATTCAAATTTCGCCTAATTTTTTACTTAAAACTTAAATCAGTTTTAGAATTAGATATAAAAATTCCTTTGGTACGTTTCACCAAAATCTTGTTGAGTCCAGAGTTTGCATGTGGGATCTACTTTAAGGCGGATCTTTTTGTTTTTGTTTTGTTGTTTTTTTTTTTGGATCATTTTTGAAAAATGCACCTTTGAAGTTCCAATGTCCCAGAGAAATCTATGGATGAAGTGGATTCAATGGAAGAATAAAACATCTTTAGAAGCAGATTGGACAAGTTTGTTGTTTCCACATGAAAGTCGATATATTGAGAGAACAAACTGACTGAAAATTGAAAACTGAAAAAAACCCAACAGACTTTTGCCTGGATCTTTCCTGCTTTCATCCACACGGTGGTGTGCAGTGAGCTTTAAACCACATTCTAATAACACTCCATCATCAAAAACACACCTGAAGTAGCATTCAGTAGCATTCACACTGTTTTGAGGAATGTTTATTAGAAAATCCTCTCCCTTCGAGTGTCAAACACACTTCCTGCTGAACTTCCTGATTTTCTGCCGTATGTTCAGACTTCATACGTCACTTATCAGAGAATCTTCCATGTTTTTACTCCTTAAATCATCGCTAAACTTGTTCTGAGCATTTCTGCCTCTAAACACAGTAACTGCTACAGCCCATCCACACAATGACGTCTTTTCAGTGCTGACTTCACTAGATTGTATATAACGCTGGCGCCATCTGCTGGCTGGATGCACTCAGTAAGTGTCATTTCATAGTGACTGATAACGTCATAGAAACGTCATAGAACAACTAATCAAGGCACTCAAGAGCATGTTTGAAGACTAACAACAATATGAAAAATGCTAAATATTTTTCCTTTAAAGTCTATGGAGACACCCCGACCTGAAAAGTTGTGCACCTTTAAAAGACCCATATTCTGCTCTTTTCCCCTTCACACAGTCTATTCTAAGGGCTTTGTTGATAAATTTTCTCGTTGTGCAATATCCATAACATAACAGTTTCCAAAAAACACCCATTTCTTGGACTGGCCCCCCTCCTTGCAAAAGCAAACGGCTCACTCTGAGATCTGACCCCCCCGAACAGAGAGCAGACTGCTCCCCCGCCCAACTCGCGCGCCTCCCCCTCCCAACCCGCGACGAAGCCTAGAGTGGAGATGGTGCATGCGCCGTGTGCTCCGGTAAACAGCGATACACAAACACTGGAATAAACCTTTTCTCCGTCCTGACGGTGCGTCGTGCTGAGTCCTACGTCCTGGATCTGACCTGGAGATTGACGTGATCAAGTGCCTCGACGACGGACGTTGCCGTTTGGTAAATAACAAGCTAACTCTTCGATCTGTCGTATCCATCGTGTAATTACTGTGTAGCATTAGCATTAGCTGTTTTTATTCTTGTGGCTGCGCGCTTCCTGGAGGCGTGGCTTAAACACCGCGTCATCCTAGTGAAGCTCAGCCGAGGGGGACGGAAAAGACAGTTCTCTAGTGAAAGCATGAGGGAATCAATCAAAAAACCACTTTGGGCACAACATACGAGGCCCAAATAGCACTGGAGGAAGGTTAAAACCTCTGAAAAGTCGATTAGCATGTTATGGGACCTTTAAATAAACCGTGATCTGAAGAAGTGAGGTCATTAGGACTTTAAAATACTTGATGCTGATTGGTCGACACAACAGTGGAAGAACCCAAGAAACAAAAATTGTGTTTAATCCAGGTAAGAGAAAAGTACAGATATTTTTCTCTCCACAAATGCACAAAGTGACTCTATGTGCACATTTCTGGAAGAAAAAAGAAAAAATAAACCGAAAAAACAGTTCATATTTCTGATCAAACAGGTTCAAGTATGTTGTACCTGTTTGGTTTGTGTGGCTTCCACCTAAACCATAATGCACCATTCACTCCACAGTACACTGTAAAAGTAAGTAAGAAGGTGATACATACTTATAATGTAGGGGGCGCTGTGGTGTTGCACAGTCTGACAGACGGTGGTGTCATTAATCCTGCTCTGGATCAGATCATTAGAAAAGCGGCCAAACCATGACTCACTGTGTTTGTCATGTCGCTGCTCTGATCACTGCTGATAAAACACTGCTGTGGTTGGTTTGGTTAACCGTCTTCTGTTAAATATCAACATAAATCATATCAATGAAAAATATATTCAAACTGTAGTGCAGAGGATCAGAAACCACAGCCTTAAAATGTGGTCAAACAAACAGCAGCACAATGGACTGACAAGGTGACTGACACAGAACAGAAAATAGTAATGGTGGGGGAAGTTTGAAACGGCTGTAGTTTAAAAGTGCACCATATAACTTTTTGGAAACAACTCAGAAGTATTCATAATGATATTTCACTGTAACAAGCCACAGGTAGTCTTTACATGGTTTTATTTTGTGTATTTCAGAACTCTACATGTGTCACTTTGAGTCTTCATTTTTCTAATAACCACATCGGAGGACAGGATGTGGGCGGGGATAGGGGGTAGGTGAAAACGAGACTTTTCTGGAGCCTCAGTTACTGGACAGTATAGGGTTAACTCAAACATACAGGAAAATGGGCTGAGACGATACAATATCTACTGTGAAGTTAACAGATTGACTATTGTGCCATTTGAGATTATTGTGATACTATATATATATATCCATAATAAATGAAATAGAAAACAACTTTATTACCAAGTATTGTGGTTCCATATTATTAGGAATTTCACCTGAACTAATTTAAATTTAATGCACTTGTTTCTAAATTAGTTACAAAATAACTGTAAATCAGTGTTACATTCGAATATGTTCAAATGTCCATTATAACAAAAGTCTTCTTCCCTTTGAACTCAATCAGCACAAGAGGAAACCCACTTTAAAGTCCATTTGACTTTATTTTAACGTAATAATGTCAGTGTGTGACAGACCAGCTGTTAGTTGTTCTTCTGTTCTGTTGAAATCATGTCTATGTGGAAGCAACTGCAGCTTTATTATAAACATGTCATTAAAGTATGTGTGATATATGTTTCCGACACTGTACGATACAACAAAACCTCGTGACACTATATTGCAAAATGATACGATCAATCCAAATACAACTCTGAGCAAATGAATGATGAAGAAACCCTGTTGTGACCAGATTAAACACTCATGAAGGTTGATTTTATTTCGTGTTTATTTAGTTTAGCTTATGTCGGTCAATAAAATAAAAATAACAGTCGGATAAATCAAATACATGACCGAAAAGGCACAGGCTGAACATTTCTACATTATGTTTTCTGAGCAAATTAAACATAATCCATCCATCTAGAACCAAGAGGAATGTACATGCAGTGATTGTAACATTATTGATCATTGAGTTTCCCCTCTTTCAATTGTGCAGAATGTGTCTCCTTTAAAGTAACAGTAGACCTTTCTGATGGTGGAGTCTCCTGCATGATTCCATGGAAACAGAGAGTTAAACCAGACTTCTGAACATATTTCATAGAGATGGATACGTTTTATGCCATACTGTGGACTATTACAGCCAAAGGAACATTTCTATACTTTATACTCAAATAAACATGAACCAAACAAAACACAATTCCATGTATGAGGGGACAGCATTACAAGAAGGAAGAAAAAGACAGCACATCGCTCACACATCGTCATTAAAGCATAAACCATTAATTGTCCTTAAATCCATGTCCGCCCACACGTCGACCCACAGCCCACCATCTGAACCCCTCATTGTTAACCCAGGCCAAGCTGGACCAGAGCAGGATCTGGACCGGGACCAGTTGAGTCCTGGATCCAGGTTCAGCCCCAGAAGAACAATGTCCACCTCCACAGAGGACAAGACGTAGGTGTGGAGAATGTTCTGGAACAATCGAGAAAACCAGTTCAAATCAAATAAAGAGGGCGAGCTGCCTCCAGAAATCACCACGGCCAAAGAATTGTCTCATCGCTTCACAAAGAGAACATCGAAACTGTGGAATAAACATTTGAGACAATCAGATTTGTTACAAAGAAGTTGAAATATTCTGATAAAACCACAGGACTGTGTTCATAGGAGCTTTATCCTCTCTCTGTACGATCTTCAAAAAACAACAGGAATAAACTTTCAGCTCAGTGGGGGTTGAATCTTCTGGGAAACGTTCAATGTAAAGAGCCAGTCTTTCTGCTGGATCATTCATTCAAAACACCGGTTCTTGTATGTGTTAATATTTCATAAACCTGACTGAAAACACATTTGATCAAACAAGGCAGAGGAATGGTGACGAGAGCTAAGGTTTGACTAAATTGAGACACATTTCTGCTGTTGCTTGCACTGTTTCCAGACTGTCTCTTGTGTTAGATCAGGATCCACCTGTGTAAAAATACAACAGAAAACATACTAAAAAGGCACTTTAGCTTCATTTCCACTGGCCCTGATCCTCCAGACTGGGACTGACTCCATGTTCCATCTAAATTGTACCTGAATTGTATTGATCTCAGTGATTCTCAAAAAAAGGTTTAGTAATTCCAAGTTTGTGTCTTTGAGACGTTGCTAAAGCTAGAGTAAACAGGAAACTACTTCCTGTTTGCCCTTAGTTTTTCTGCATTTATTTCCTTCTCTGTAAAGACTGCGCCGCTTTTTAACCTCTTTATGTGATGCATTGGCTTTGAACAATGTTAGATCATGACTTGCAAATATCATATGTCGGGTGTTGACAAAGTGATTGCTGGGCGTCGATAAACAGGAAACAGCTGATGCTAACGTGCTTTGTTGTATAAGTTAGCATCAGTGGAACTGGCACTTTATCACAAGATCAAATCAGTGTTTGGTGAGAAATGATTCCTTTTTGTTTCTGTTTTTGACGTCTTGATTTCTCTTGAGGCTGTTTTCTTTCTTGTCCAACCATCTTGTGCTAAAGCATTCTGGGAGCTAAAAGTGAGCCAGACCACTTTGGAGGTAGAACCTCTCATGTCCCACTTTGGATTGTACGGTCCACGTAAGACAGCGGTGACATGTACGGCTCATACACTACACTCCAGCGGCGGAGGCGTGCCGTCTTTCGACATGAAAACATGACATGATGAAATGGATTTCTTTCTCACATTTATGTGAGGACTGAAAAGGTTTAAAATTGATATCTTTAAAGTTACGATTTTTGTCCCATTCACCTGCAGCGCCTGGACTTAAGCTGTTCAGGTGACTTTACAGATACCTGTGTGAGAAGGTTATTTATCGTAGTAGTTATTTATCAAGGGCCCCAATTGAGAGACTAGCACTCAAGCTCACAGCAAGAAGGTCAGTGGTTCAGCTCCAGGCCTGTTTGCTTGTTTCTCCTGTGTCTGGGTGAGTTTTCCACAGATTCCATCATCAACCCAAGACATGCACCTCAGGGAAAATCCTTCAGCTCCAGATCCTGACCAAGTCCAGCTCAGGCTCTGGATCTGGACCCTGAGCCTTGTACGGCATTGAAGGATGGGTCAAATGCAGAGAATTCATTTCCATCACAAGAGATTATCTGCGGCATCGGCTCTGCTGTTCTACAATTTTGAAATCCATAAATAGGCAATAAAATATATGTCATATAAACCTGTCATCCTAATTACTATATTGATTAATCGTTCAATAAATCATACATGGAACAGTCATTTTTGGGATCAATATTTATCATGAAGAGCCTTTCTTTGCAATAGAAAGGTACGTTTGTTAATTTTTCCGTAATAAAATAAGATTTGAGAGAAGTAACTGTACTAACATGTTTCATTCTACTATTTATTTATTGCAGTGACTTTTTAAAACTTTCTAACAATGTTCCGTCACCAAAAACAAACCTGGATGTTGGTTGGAAATCTTCTCCTTTCCGAGCATCAAAAACACGTCCTGCTGAACACCCCCGATCGCTGATGTGTTTCCAGACTTCATACGTCATTTATCTGAGAATCTTCTGCTGTTTTAAGTCCATAAATCATCACAGACTCGTTCTGGGCATTTCTGCCTCCAAACACTATCACTGTACATGCTAGCCTGAATGTAGCATCTCTTAAAGTGATAACAAATCTAAAGTGTGTAAGTGCTAGGCGCCATCTACTTATTATTATTATTTTTTTTTCTTTCTTCAAAACATGTTGAGATGTTGAGCATGTTTAAAGGCTAGTAACCATATGAAAAGTGCAGAATATTTTTCCTTTAAGAATCATTTTTGGGGGATCATCCTGCTTTTGGTTTATTGTGTTAGTTTCAAATATAATAATAAAAAATTTCCTGTCTTTTTGTGACAGGCCGACAAATATATCTTTTTTAATACAAAAGCTAAGACGTACAAAATCCTTTTAAAAGACCTTTAAATCAGGTGTATTTATAATCCCTGTGTAAATGCAGCAGCTGCGTCTCAACTGTTTTCACCATACATTACTGCAGGCGCTCATATTCTGCAGCAGGTGTGGGGTCAGAGGTCGCGGCGCAGATCCGGTAGCTTCTTTTTTTCGGTGGACGCTCGTCATTGTGTTGAGGTCCGGGAAAGGCTCCAGGAAGCCTTCAGTCCGTGAGGGAGAGCCCATCTGTGGATCTGCAGACGCCAAACGCAGCGCTACGAAATCTGGAGCGACAAGACAACAAGACACAGACGATAAACAGGAGAGCGGCGCGAGACCAGAGCGAAGACGAGAGCGGCGTGTGCAGGCCGCATGATCCATGTTTGGGGAGAGGAAAGTTGGTTGGTTTAGATCTTGTTAGTTTGGTACAAGTTCCCGGTTTAGTCCTGTTACAAGTTTAGTCTTGAGTCTCGTTTGGACTGGCCCTGATCCCCAGACCGGGTCACTGTGGAGCCTGAGAGTCTGAGCAACTGGTGACACTGCAGGTGAATAGGAAAAATAAATTTACAGATATCAATTTCAGACTTCTCCTGTAGTTTACTCACATAAATGTAAGAAAAAATGTATTACAAGTTTTTCATGTAATGTTTTCATGTATAAAATATGTATTTAATGTGTAAAGGAAAGAAAATGGACAGGGTTCATTTTTTAGATAAATTAGTTATTTCTAAAAAATGAACAAAGGGGATTTTGGATTTCTTATTTAGTTTTTGAGTAAACTATTCAAATTCCACCTTTTTTTTTCTTTTGTTGTTGAAATGTTATGAAATCAGGTTTTGAATTAGATCTCAACAAATCCTTTAGTGTGCTTTGTCAAACTCTTGTTAAAAAAAAAAAAAAGTTTGCCTGTAGTGTTTCCTGAATTATACTTTTTAATCCTGAGGTCGTTCTCACAATTCACAAACAGACTTTTAATAATTCCAAGTTTGTGTCAGTGAGACGTGGCTAAAGCTAAAGTAAACTACTTCCTGTTTCTCCTCAGCTTTTTCTGCATTTATTTCCCTGCTGTACACTGCGTTTGAACCTCTCTTTATGTAATACATGGGCTTTATCACAAGATCAAGTCAGTGTTTGGTGAGAAATGATTCTTTTCTGTACGTCTTGTTTTGTATCTGCGTTCCCTTTGGTCCAATCATCTCGCTCAAAAGCATTAGCCAAAACGAGCCAGGCCACTTTGGAAGCTTGACCTGTCACGGCCCACTTTGAATAGATCGGTACAGGTCTCTTACGACAGGAGAGACACTTTCAGGCCAATCGAACCAATCCACTCCAACGTGAAGAAGAAACATGACCATATTTGAAACCTGATCTGGTTTAGTCCTAAAGACCATCTTTAGTTGATTGCTCAAGAATGGTAGATGCTGCAACATTAACTTGGGCCATGTAAGAATTTAAATTGTATTAAAACAAATATTCATGCCTTTACACAGTGTTTCTCCACTCCAATCAGGAGCAAAAGTGCTATTTACGTTTACATATTGTCCATGTGGGCGTGTCTGGTTCTTTAAATTTGGCGATGGTGGCTGTTTATATTTCATTTTTTGTAAAGAAGCTTCTCAGAACACTCTAAAATGGTAAATTGTTCATTAAAATCCATGACATTTTTCGTGGCACGCTGGTTAACATATTAAACTTATAAAAACTTAACAGAGTCAAAACTGAGACTAAATCAGGGCTAATTTAGACTGAAAAAGGGAAATCATGAGTGAGATCTGACTTTTTCATTAAAATAACAATAAACTCTACATTTCTGTCAGATAGATTGAGGACCTTCTTGTTATCGTGATACATTTATATAATTTAATTACTATTACATATTTTTATTCTATATTCTTTTTTTCTGCACCAATTTATCCAGGTTTGTTGAACTGTGCACAGGTTTAGTTTGGAATAAGTTTAGACCTGGTTTAGACTTGCATTTACTCGACCTGATTCTGTGCTGTTTCCACTCTGTTTAGCCTGGTTTAGTCCTTGTTTAGACCTGGTTTAGTCCTTGCTTAGACCCGGTTTCAGTCCATTTCCGAGGCCTAGACAAAGACCAAAGCTGGATGTGGAGAAGGATTAGTCTCCCATGTTCCAAAGCTCCACTGGTACATCCTGCGGCCTCGTTGCACTTTCTGCTGCTCATATTGTTGTCATGCATTCATTAGCACTTAGCGCCGCCGTTGCTACATGCTAACAGGTGTCACGCTGTTACCTGTCCCCTCCTCCACTTCCTGTGCGCCCCTCACTCCCTCCTCTGCCTCTGGGTTCCGTCTTTGTTATTCCGACACGGCCGCTCTGAGCATCTCTCGCTCTCTCTCTGTTTTTCTTTTTTTTCCCTCCGTTTTTGCCGGCGCCACATTTTGCGTTAATGAGTTTGTGTGAGAGAGAGAAAGTTGTTGACAGCCAATCAACTTGTCACTTCGGGAGCGAGCAGCAGCCAAAGACGCCATCATTAGCGACTTTTTTTAAAGATGTTTTTTTGGGGTGAGATTTTAATATGACTTGTCATCTCCACTTCAGAAACATATGATTCATGATTTACTAATGAGGCACACATTCAGAGCATAAATAAATACAACATCACAGGCAGCACGCGAGGACTGAGGCGGCAGGGACCAGCTCAGGCCGGGTTAGAGCTACTGCGGGCCTGGTTTGGACCCAGTGTGAGACTGGTTTAGACCGAGTTTAGTTTTGGTTTAGACCTAGTTTAGGCTTGGTTTACACCAAGTTTAGTCTTGGTTTAGACGTACCTGGCTTGATTTAGCCCTAGTTTGTGCTTGGTTCATACTGAGTTTGCGCTTGGTTTAGAACTATTTTTTGGATTAGTTTAGATTTAGTTTGGGAATTCTTTTAGAACTAGTTAGGAACTGATTTGGACATAGATCTGGACTGGTTTATACCAAGTTTGGGCCTGGTTTAGACCAAATGCTTGCCTGTTTAGACCTAGTTTGAGATGAGTCTGTTGATTCCTGTTTGGTTGGTTTGGTTTGAATCTGGTTTGGTTTAGACCTTGCTAAGTCCTGATTTGTCCATCTTAAATTGTAGTTTTTGACTTCACTAGATCTGGTTTAGTTTTGGTTCTCATCTAGTCTCATTTTGTCCTGTTTTATTCCTTTTATGATCCTGGTTTTGTCCTTGCGTTGTCCTGCTTTGCTCCGGTCTATTCCTCAGTCCTGGTTTAGTCCTGGTTTAGTTCTATCCTAGTCCTGTTTTAGTCCCGGTTTGTTGACAGGTCCCCCTTCCCCCTCGCTCTTTCTTCTTGTGTATTCCTTCCATTGACGCCTCAGCTGTTTCTGGGAGGTGTGGGGCGTGCACGTGTGTAGGGGCGTGCACGTGAGCCAGAGCGTGCACGTGGAGCTGTTAATGAAGGGGGCGTGTGTCTGTCAGCACAGATTGTTGCTCTGGGCCGTTTGAGGAGCTCCGCCCACATCCTCACATTCACTGGAAGCCTCCTCATCATTGAGCACACTATTATACTGGGGGTCTTTATGTTTAAGCCAAACATGGGACGGTGTGGACTTTGGTCGTCTTCTTTTAAAATCAGGACTGTCCCGCTTCAGTTTTGAGTCATTTTGCCAAGTTTAGTTGTGATTTGTTTGTAGATCTAAGTCTTGCCTTCTGGTTTCTTGTTGGAGCTGTTCATTGAGTCACTTTTTTGGATTTAAACGTCAATTCGAAGGTGCACGGTGTCATTTTTCTATGTGCTGTCAATCTGGTATCGCTCTCACAGAAATGACTCGAGAACGTTCAGACAAATAATTGAGTATGATTGATCAAAGCGTCTCAACAGAGAAACAGAAAAATCAAACTTTTGTTAGTGCAGAGAACAGCACATCCTCCCTCCAGTCCATAAACACACAAAGCACTTCGCTCCACTCATTTCTCTAAAACTGAATTATTTCGATGTATTTCTGATCAAATTTACATGTTTACGCCGGTCCGTGTTGTTTGTTTTCATTCATTTGCATTTATTTTTTGTGCAGGACAAATTCCCCTCTGAACAATAAATGTTTCATTTATTCATTGTGCACCTTATAGCTTTAGCTTCGGCACAAACCCAGACCTACGAGTGGAACAAGACGGATTCTTGGGATTTTGTGCACAAATGTATCTCAGTGTGCAAGTTTGGACCTAGTTTGGGCTTGGATTAGATCTAGGTTAGTTTGGACCTAGTTTGGGCTTGGTTTAGATTTGGTTTGGGCTTGGATTAGATTTAGTTTGGACTTGGTTTGGACCTGGTTTGGGCTTGGATTAGATCTAGTTTGGGCTTGGATTAGATCTAGGTTAGTTTGGACCTAGTTTGGGCTTGGTTTAGATTTGGTTTGGGCTTGGATTAGATTTAGTTTGGACTTGGTTTGGACCTGGTTTGGGCTTGGATTAGACCTATTTTGGGCTTGGATTAGATCTAGTTTGGGCTTGGATTAGATCTAGGTTAGTTTGGACCTAGTTTGGGCTTGGTTTAGATTTGGTTTGGGCTTGGATTAGATTTAGTTTGGACTTGGTTTGGACCTGGTTTGGGCTTGGATTATACCTATTTTGGGCTTGGATTAGATCTAGTTTGGGCTTGGGTTAGATCTAGTTTAGTTTGGACTTAGTTTGGGCTTGGTTTAGATCTCTTTTGGCGTAACACAAATATCTGGATGTTGGGCCCCTGATGTCTGGACACAGTACTTTATGCAGTCTTGCAGCTGGAGGGTCTGAAACATTCTATTCTCTGGAGATGGAATAAAACCAAACGATCTCCTGGAGACAAGCAGCAAAGCAAGTACTTTTTACAAACAATGAAAACTCTGAACTGGATAAATGAAAGACAGATGAGTTTATATCATACTGTGGAACCTTCCAGACAAAGCAACAACTACTTCAACAAAAATCAGGTGACGGACACTCACTAGAAAACCTACAAAGTGCACCTTTCAACTCTTCTTGCAGGTAATTCTATTTTTCCTGGCGCAGTGTTTTAGTTCATTTTGTACATGTTCAGACCGATAATTTAGAGCCGACTGTAAACAAAAGTGAGGGCATACACCTTTACTGTTATGGAATCGAGGGTCCACTGAGCACAGGTTTGGTTCTCAAGGCTCCAAAAAATGTCCTAAGCGACATTTCAAGCCAGACACTTTTTATGTTTCAAGTTGAAGTGATATTTTGCCAGTGCCCAGTGCATATACTCAGTTCTGGTCCAGTTCTAGTGTAGATTCAGTTGTGGTGCAGTCCTCCTCCTCCTGTTGAAAGCTGAATGTTTGTGTTTTTTTCAGAAGCAGTTGAAGAATGTGCCTGAGGCTGTTCCGGCTCAGATCCAGACTCCAAAGACCAAAGACTTCTGCTGCAGGTGCACGAGAGACACAGAGAGAGAAGGGTGTCAATGAGCGAGCGTGCACGTGGACAGGAGCGTGCACGTGGACAGGAGCGTGCACGTGGACAGGAGCGTGCACGTGAAAGAGAGAGCCGTGCACGAGGGAGAGCCGCACTCCTCCATCAGCAGAATGTCAGGGAGCTTGCTTTTACACAGGATGTTTTAATTTGTTTTTTCTTTTTTTTTTACTTGGGTTTTTGAGGCATAATTTCTCCAAAAAGAAGCGCATCTCATAAATAAACATCTTGGCGCTCCCACTGTTACTCAAACTACGACTGACAAAAGCGTTACGTTGGTGAAATGAAATGATTTGAACATGTGTTTCCTGCACCGCTCCTGCAGATATCATTTAGTTTGGCTCATTTTTGTGTTGATTCTATGAAAATACCAGAGTTTATTTAACTGCAAATTATAATCTCCTGCAGTGGAGTCATTTCATAATGATTTCATGATTGCAATTTGACAACCAAGATATGCAATTAAAAATAGGCACAACACTATTACGTCCAGACTTAGTTACAATCTAAATGATTAAAAAACTAAGTTCATCTAATTTAAATTGGGATGGTTAAACACATTCGTTTTTATTTGACAAATGAAAATGCACATCCTACACTTTTATTTTATTGGAGGTTTAAACTGTGTGAGTAAATTGTCCATTCGTTTTAGGTCACAGGAGAGTTCAGAGTTCAGAGGGACGCATTATTAAATGTAGCCTATTTGAAACCACAGACTCAGAACTACTTTTATTCATCCCCCAAGGGGAAATTCCTTTCGTTACAGACATGCAACCGACCAGCAAAAGCAAATAGTTCAAAATAATAATACAAATACAAATAACTGCAAGTTTGCAGTTTTATTCTACACATATTTCATTTTGCATGCCCTTATTTTATTTTATTATTATTATTATACATTTACCTCCAAAGCAAGTTCCTAGTTTGTGAATTTTGTTCCCCAACAATGGCAATATAAACCATTGAATCTGAAGATAAAAGTAAGACTAGAAACTAAATATCTGTTTTATTAACTAAACCCCTGAATGAACAAACTATTTTGAACTTAGATTACGATTTATCCCTCATGTACAGCTTAAACAGTGGACTTACATGGCACAGTAAAGTAAACTGACAACTGCACAGTGGCTTCATGAAGTGCCTTTACAGCTCAGAGTGGTACAGTTTGACGGTCACAGGACAGTTCTGACATTCCAACTGCACCTTAAATCAGGCTCGGAACATTCATGGTCTGTAAAACATGTTTGTTCTTTTGGTTTTGACAGCAGGATTTGTCCAAATTTACAGCAAAAAATAGCCCTCTTTTGGTCATTTGGACACATTCAGCAGGAGCCAACAATGGTGCATAGTTTGGACAAAGGGATTCCATTAGAACTCAGCTCTGCTTCCTGTCATTTTCAACTTTTCTTCACTGGTGTAAAAACTATGATAAATATTTACTACAGGGGCTGCCCTGCCAAGACCTGTCAGTGCACGGAACTGTACAGACACTAACAAATGCTTTTAGTAATTGTAATTAATTGAAATAGCCTGTTATGAGTAGATCTCTAAACGACTGATATTAAGATGAATCCTGATTCGTTTGTGGTTCGTCTGCAGGTGTTTTCCTTTCCTTTTTGCAGTGCACGTTGTCCCTCTGTCTCGTCAGCCTCCGAGCCATAAAAAGAGCGTTTTCTGGTGTGATTGTGCTGTTTTTTCACCGTTAGCGCTCGTCTTCTCACCCTCTCTCTCCTTCCCTCGCTCTCTCCTCTGCTGGCACGCTGACACTGGCTCGCTCGCCCGCTCACAGCCCTATTAACTCTCCATTAGACGCCATATTAGAGGCATTAGCCAAAAGGGAGACGGCGTAATGAGCGCCAGCCGCGGAGAGGACAGATGGTACGCTAACAGCACCCGCTAACAGCGCCGCTACGCTAGCACAGGAGCTAGCGAGCGCGGGGCGAGAGTTGAGATCATTACAGGGATGATTAGGAGAGGGTTAGGGCCGCGGGACGGACCGGGCGAAGGACCCAAGCAGAATTAGCAGAGGTCAGGTCACACTTTAGAATCCAGGGATTTTATGGTTATTTATGGTGTTTGATGAAGATTTAGACGGAATAACAACAATTAGCCTATAATAAAGATACTGAGTTCACAACAAGCAACTTTAACCATGAATCAGGATCATCATTAGGCAAACGGCTACAATTGCCTTGGGCCCCCAACCTGAAAGGGCCCCTGATCATTAGACACGGCTCTGAAAAGGTTCTCTCAATATTATGATAAAGTAATGCAGTTTACTTTTAAACAAGAAAAAGACCAACGATTTTGTTATGAAGCGAAATAAAGCAAACAAGTAAATAAAATATTACGTCATAAAATCACAAATGAATATAATGGATTTAAATCAGCAGTTAGATGTGGTAAATGCAGGATCAATGGTCTGAGTTCTTGAGTTTTCCTCTGGGGAAGGACCTTCAAACCCCCCTGTTAAAAGCTGTTGCACGTATGAATTTTAGTTTTCCCATAGTTCACTTACCACCCCAAATGTATGAACCTGCCACCACACATGAAACAACTTCTTTTCAAGAAGACAAGTTATTGAAAGTCACACTTGATGAGGAGCGGCTCGGACTTAATTCTTTCTTGGACCTCCAGAGTCCTAGGTCCTCCAGAGTCCTAGGTCCACCACTGCATCAGGACTAAATACGACTTGAAGACTTACAAGCTCCAAGAAAAGGATAGTTAGGAATAAACCAGGATTAGGACACACATGAGTTTTAACCATGTTTTATTGTAGTCCCTTCATCATAAACAGGGATGGGTACTGAGACCTAGCACTGCTGCGCTATCAGTGCTTAACGGCTCTGAGGAGTCACCGTCTGATAACAATCCTACAGAGTGGCTTCAGAGAGCTCTGACATCATGCTGTAATCTGTGTCCTTTCATCAAAGAACTCACAGAAGAGCGCATCGTTGAAACATGTCGGTCATTTCTTTAGTCTGTATGAAATAAAGCTGCAGTGCAATGTCCTAAACTGAGTTACAGGAGGATGGGAGGGCATCTGGTCTGTGAAAGCTGTATCCTATAGGCGTACAATTAGTACTGGATACTTAATTTGAAACTGTAACATAAATATCATTCAGGATAGACAAAGGAATCATTGGAACTAGGCCATTTTCCTTTTTTTTTTTTTTTTTTTTCCCCAGCAATGCACCGATAAGAGAACCATTAAAATACCAGATAATGAATCCTACGAAAGAGTATTACTATTGATAAATTCTTAACAATACACATCCCTAATTGTAATCATACCTGAGTTGTATTTAGTTTCTTTGTTTTATCAATCCTGTTTGTGAGCTTGTCTCCCCCTGAGCCTCACAGTCTACTCTATTTAAATTTTCAATGGATAGTTACGTGACAAAATAAATCACAGATGGTGTTTTATTTGCAAAAAAGTCATGTTGCCCAATAACTTTATTTAGGTGCTTTGGTTTTTCATTGTACATGAACAAAAAGTTTGAAAATGGGTAATATTAATGTCAAGATGAAGATTACCGCGAGGATAATAGTCAATAAAAGAATAAAAGAATGTATATATTTTTATTGTGTGTGTGTGTTTTACTTTTACTTACAGGAAGTAAACTCTGGCACAGTTACATTGTTTGATGTTGATCATTGTATTTTTTCAAACTAATAAATAAAAAGAGAAAAAAGGCTTAAAAATGTTTAACTTTACAAACTTTGTGGTGACTAAACTAGAACTAAATTCATGTCTGAAAAAAGTAACAGGATTAGAACCAGTAGTACTAATATTAGAGGTAGTAGTAGCAGCAGTACTAGTAGTAGAGGTAGTATTAATAGTAGCAGTAGTAGTATTAGAGGTAGTAGAACAAGCAGTAATGGTATTAGAGGTAGTAGTAGCAGCAGTACTAGTATGAGAAGTAGTAACAGTAGTACTAGTATTAAAGGTAGTAGTAGTAGCAGTACTAGTATTAGAGTTAGTAGTAACTGCAATACTAGTATTAAAGGTAATACTAGCAGCAGTACAAGTATTAAAGGTAGTAGTAGATGCAGTACTGGTATTAGAGGTAGTAGTAATAGTAGCAGTACTAGTATTAGAGGTAGTAGAACAAGCAGTAATAGTATTAGAGGTAGTAGTAGCAGCAATACTTGTTTTAAAGGTAGTAATATCAGCAGTACTAATATCAGAGTTAGTAGTAACTGCAATACTAGTATTAAAAGTAATAGTAGCAGCAGAACTAGAGGTAGTAGTAGCAGCAGTACTAGTATTAGAGAAAGTAGTAGCAGCAGAACTAGTATTAGGGGTATAAAACTAGCAATACTAGTGTTAGAGGTAGTAGTAGCAGCAGTACTAGTATTAGAGGTAGTAGTAGCAGCAATACTAGTATTAGAGGTAGTACTATCAGCAGGACTAGTATTAGGGAGTAGTAAAATCAGCAATATTAGTATTAGAGGTAGTAGCAGCAACAGTAGTAGCAGCAGTATTGGAGGTAGTAGTAACAGTAGTACTAGTACTAGTACTAGAGGTAGAAGCAGTAGTACTAGTATTAGTAACAGTAGTACTAGTACTAGAGGTAGTAGCAGTCGTGACCTTGGGTCAGTATTAACAGTTGTTTGTTTCATCCTGAGCTTTGACACTGTGTCCAGTGTGTGCCGTCTGAGCCTCGGGGGACACAGGTGGACACTCTCACCCTCTGTCTCACCCTCTGTCTCACCCTCTGTCTCACCCTCTGTCTTAACCCTCTGCACCCCTAGCTCCCATGGTTCCTCACCCAAACACGGGTACAAACATGAAAAACTTCCTACTCCCGCTCCTGATGAGAACCTGGTGAACCTCTCTGTTTCCTGTTTGACCCCAGTGGCTTTAGAGTCATGAAAAGTAAGTAAAGAGGAGCAATGCATGAGAAATGTGCTTTGACTTGTGCTGAGTGTTCTGTTCAGTGTCTCAAATTAATCATAATCACAATCATTATTCATAATTGAGTCCATAATGAAAATAAGTTGATTTGTTCACCGCACGAGGCACAATCACCTGCTCTCAGACCGGACAAGTGCTGCATAACAGTTTATGTTCAAAAACAGAGCGATTACTGAACAGGTCCAGCTAATCAAAGAATAATGTGCTGTTTTAAAACAAAGCCATCAACTACAAACATTATTATTCATTTTATTCTTTATTTTTCTATGACATGAAACCAGGGCCTGACTCAAACAAGACTAAACCAGGACTATGTCTAAGGTTTTAACCCGCACAAAAAATGGATGAGCAAACTGTTGGGTCACACATAGAACACATATTATGCTTTTAACCATGTTCTAACAATGTTCTGTCATCGAAAACATACCTGAAATTGCATTTAACTTCATTCATGCTAACAAAATCCTGGTCAGAAAATCCTCTACCTCTGATGGTCAAAAGCACTTCCTGCTGAACTCCCTCAGTGATGTTTTCAGCCTTCATAGTCACTTATCCCAGAATCTTCTGCTGTTTTAAGTCCTTAAATCATCACAGACTCGTTCTGAGCATTTCTGCCTCTAAACACGATCACTACAAACTAACTAGCTCACTCGCCTTTGTCATTAACGCATTCTTATACTTGTGTAAGCTCTGTGCAGCCAGTAGATGGTGCCTAAACTCATTAAGTGCCATTTTTTTATTTTAATTTTGTTTTTGTAAACATGTATTTTTTAGTTCTAAAACAGTTGCCAAACTTTAAATACTCAAGAGCATCTTTAAAGGCTGATAATATGAATTAATTTTCTCCCGCTTGTTCCCGTTAGGGGTCGCGGGTGACTGGAGCCAATCCCATTGACTTTGGGCTTTAGGCGGGGCACACGTAGACAGGGCCCGACTCGTCACCCACACAGTGACATGGACAATCATACACTCTCACATTCATTCACACGGGGCAGTTTAGACTTCCACATGCTAACAACGTAAAAATGCATAGTATTTTTCCTTTAATGGAAAAATATTATGGATTTTTCATCAAAGTGTTTCAATTAATGTTAACAATTGCAGCGTTGCTTATCGTTTGTCTTGTCCATGTCCAGAGGGTTTTTTCTACATTGGCCGCACTAAGAGACAACTAAGGGATTGTTTGACAGAACAGAAATATGACCTCAGAACCAATAATCATAACTATCCAAAAGCTCGTCATGTTTGTGAACATCATAATAATAATAATCAGTAACGACTCTCTGCTTCTCATTGAAGGCACCGATGTCTAGAGGTGGTGCCAGACGACAAAAATGAAATCAAAGAGAAGCCTTCTGGATTCATAGATTAAAAGCATGTCAGTACAACGTTATTATGTTATTGTGAACTTAATTACATACTTTTGAATTATTGCACTTTTACTTTTTTAGACAAATTGTTTTGTTGTTAATGTATTTGTACACTTGTAATGCTCCTGACGTGTGCCGCTGACCACTTGAAAAAGAGATCTCTGTCTCAGTGGGTGTTTTCATTTTATTCCATTTATTTATGTTATTCCATATTTGATGGCTTGTCTGTCTTTGGGTTTTCTTTCCTTTTGTGTGGGTGCCATGCACCTGCACGCCTGTTGCTCCGCCTCATCTGCTCTGTGGTCTGCTATTGGTGGCTTGTATTTAAGGCCACGCCCATGTTTTATTGTAAACCCTGATGAAGACCGTTAGAAGATTTCTTGTCTGTTATGTTTGACCTGTAGCCAATCACCGATGCTCAGCAATAATTAGCATTTTCCACATAACTCGCTACAACAAAGTCCCATTTGTGTTTTAAAATGCAGTTGTACTTTTGCACAATGTCATTTGTTGTTGTATAATTGTCAGAACCACAGCTGACAGTAAAGATCAGGACTTTGAACAGTTTATGCAGATTTTCTTTGGAGTTTACATTAGCGAGCAGAATCAAGATGGCTGCGAGTGGCACAGGCCACATGTCTCACAAAAATCACAAAAGCACTACAGAAAAATAAGAAACAATATACACCTGTAACAGGCCCGGGACCAGACCAACCTGAGGGTGTATCAGAGGTGCAAAGATGATAGTCTTCCACTACATGTCATTAACACCCTTTACGCACCCTAAATGAGGGTGCAAGCACTTTTGAATGAGGGTGCAATGCAGCCTTTTGCACCCCTGTAGACCCGGCCTGACCTGAACGTGTACATTTAAACATAAAAACTCAAAATATGCCATCAAACTGTAACGTTTTACGCAGTGGAGCTGAGGAGATCCAGGCCTGTTTGGGGGCCAGTCCCTCTGAGGGCCTGGTCCAGTGGTGATGTTCCCATGTCCCGTAGCCCCTCCCTCTCTCCACTTGACACCCTGTGATGTCTAATGATCTGAACACAGGAAGTCATCACCTTAGCTTTGTCCTAATTAGCGGCTAACCTCTTTGTGAGCTGTTGGTGTGTGCGCGGCTGCCGGCCAATCATGGGAGGATTACGAGGTTCCCAGCTGTAGGGTGCGGCTCCGAGCGCGGGCCCTCAAAGCCCCTCCACGGGCCCTTTGTCTGGGGGATTAACCGGTGAATGGATGAAGGCGTGAAGTACACCAGAAGTACTGCGTCGGTACTTTGAACTGCAGTATAAGAGTACAAGAGGATTAGAGGCAGGAGGGGGGAATGGACTGTTAGTTTGAAATAGTCAAGTACGTGAAAAAATGCATAACAACTATTTAAAAACGTTAATATAGTAATATTAGAATGATTGAGGCTTAAGGTGGAAATGATGCACATTTCTGTCCATTTAAACTGTTAGCGTCATCTTGTGTTGCTACAATTCACACAAATTAGCTTTTCCATTGTAAAACTCTAAATAATGTACATGCCTTGAAAACACCTCAAGAACACAGCTGCGCTAAAATATCTAAGTGTACACATGCCAGCAGAGGGCGCAATACTGCATTTACATGAGCTTGCTGTCCACCGCGTGATGTTTGAATACCAATTATTTTAACATGACTTGGAGAAAACTGAATAGATATAGAATATATAGATCATTGTTCACTCCACTGAGTGTCAAAGCTAATGCCAAACTATCTTAACATTAAGACATCAAACGCTCCATAAAAATATAATGAATGACAAGTCCGTAGTCTATGCACACATACTCATTCAGATTGTGGCACTATGCATGTGCAACGAAGCCAAACGCACGCTTTAAAATGCAGATGTTCTTTTGTACAAGTCTGTTTTTATAGTCTGAATGTCAGCACCACAGCTGACAGTAACTGAACAACAGCCCTGCTCTGATATTTGATCAGTTTATGCAGATTTCCTTTGAAGGGTACATGTGTTTGCATTCACACTAGAACCAAGATTCAGTTCACTTAGATAAAATTCAATTTATTTGTATTTTTGCACCCAAAATCCCAACAGCAGTTGCCTGGATAAGTGATGTGTAGAAAAACAGATTAAATAAACAAAGAAAATTATGAAATGGATAACTGTCCCAGAGCGCCCCCTGTCCTTGTCCCTCCTTCTCAGCAAGAAAAAACTACAAAAAACCCTGTGGGAAAAAGCGTAAGCCTGGAGGAGAACCACATGAAGGAGAGATCCTCCTCCCACAGACGGACCAGGACCATCAGGAGGAAGGAAGGTGGATCATCTGGTGCAGAGAGAGTTCCTCCAGGCAGACAAGGAACAGTTCATCTAGTGTAGAGAGAGTTCCTCCAGGCAGATGAGGAACAGTTCATCTAGTGTAGAGAGAGTTCCTCCACAGAGATGATGAGAAAAAGATGGCGGCGAGTGGCATATAAGTCATGTGTCTGAATGAAGCGATTGTAATCCAGAATCTTGTGTGTGAAGAACCTCAGATGAAGAGCTGCTGTTAACCCAGTGCAGCTCCTACCAACAAACTAAAGCCTGGAGCACAGTGAGGTCACAGATCCTGGAAAAGGAGAAGGAATGGTTTGAGAACGATGTCAAAGACAGGTTTGACAGATTTTTAGAAAGCAACCAAAGCTTTTGAAAAGAATCTTAAAGCCTCCGACTTTTTAGACTTTTTCAGACGTTTTATGTTGCTCTTCATACAACTGAAATATTGAGAACAAACAAAGTTTATATAGGCTTTGCATTTTAACTAAAGGTTTAGGCCTTATAATTCTTCTCAGTGGACTCTAAACAGTTCCTACTCACTGATTTCTCACCATCTGAAGCAGTCAATATATAGTTACTGTCTCTCGCCCTCACCTCTCGCTCCCCTCTCAGCCCAGCACTGACCTGTCAATCATCTCAGTCATTAATGTGGCAGGTGCATGTTGTTATAAAATGGTTTAATAGCCTACACGTTTGTGCGCAGAAGCAGGGAATCACAAACATAAGATGATGTAACTTGTTCACCAAACTGTGAGACTGGACCACCCTTTGGGCACTAAATAAACGAGAAAGTGCAGAGGACGTGAGAAGACATGAGCTTTGAACGAGGGCAACACATCTGAGTGTAAGCCTGAGGAAAAAGGCTCAACATGTGAGAGAAATTGCTGGCAGCCCTGTAAATATGTAGACCTATTAAAAAAAGTTCAATAAATGTAACCCATAATTTAAAATTTGCAAGCAACTTTCTTAAACAATAGAAGTCCAAAGCAATAAAAAGCAGTCTTGGCACCACTGATTAATGAGGCAAAATTTGTCAGTAAAGATGGGCCCCTCTTTCTTATGAAAGATGCCACTTGCCATCCTTTTCCAACTCTATCCTCAGGCCTGAACATAGAACTATAATTAAAACTGGAAGATGAACCCAAAATGACGCCCTGTTTATCCCTATGGCGTGAGCTCATTGGTGCATGACCCCAAAAAGTTCTTTACTTCCACATTACTTCCTGATATGGAGGCTGCCATCTTTGCTTTAGGGCGCCACGTGACCACAATCCCCCATGATGCTTTGAGTGACGTGAGCGACCACGCAGCTGTTTTGTGTTAGCGTTAGCTTGTGTGATTGTAATTGTGTTCTTCATGTTAGACACACGTGAAGCGTCTGAAATGAAATAAAATACAACTTACAGGTATCGCTAGTCAAGCCATGTCCACGTACTTCTGTTTGTATCGTCCGACGTGCTCGATCTCGCGGCTCGTTCTCACGGCTCGTTCTCGCGGCTCGTTCACGCGGCTCGTTCTCGCGACTCGTTCTGCGGCTCGTTCACACGGCTCGCACATGTTTACCATGACATCACTTAATATAAAAACGGTAATTTCTGTGATTTTAGAAACGGTTAAAAAGAACATTTCCTTCCTATTTTATTTAAATACTGATAATAATTAAGTACAGTCTGCAAAGGCTGGGCCCAAGAGGCTGCAGTACCTTGACAGAGGGGGCGTGTCTTATCCAGTTCATTTAATACATCCATGGGCTTGAACCAATACAATGGAAACAATTGAGTATGCTAAAGCTAAATGACTCATTAGGGATGACGATTGTGCTAAACATGGCTCAGGTGACAGTTCACCTTGGAGTAGTTCAATGGATTATAACATCAAATACTGTAAACAACCAGGGTGTGTACGGCCTAGAATACGCCACAGCAAGTGTTCCCAGATCAGTGAGTTGATATTGTATTGGCCCCTCTTTATAAGAACAAGCTACGTGTGAAAACGGAGGAAGAGGTAGTTCATTTGACAGGAGGATGTTCTGACTTCATAAATACTGTATAAACTGTTCTTTCACGTGTGGATGAGGATGTAGCAACAGTTTGTTGGATCACTTTATTCTTCTCTGTGTCTTTGTGTCTGTATTTGGCACAATAAAGCTCCTAAACTCTTGCAGTTGTTGAACAGTGGGTGAAAAAGTAGCTCTTCAACATTAGAATGAATGGATTGTTCATTCTATTGGTTGGATTGGTCTGTTTGTTGACATTACCTCCAATGGCAACTGTATTTGTGATCCTAGTTTAGTCCTAGTTTAGACCAGATTTATTGATGGCTTAGACATGTTTCCATCCAAGTTTAGACCTGGTTCAGTCCTGGTTTATCCCTGGTTTTGTCCTGGTTTAGCCCTGGTTTGGACCCAGTTAAGCCCTGGTTTAGTTCTGGTTTAGCCCTGGTTTAGCACTGGTTTAGTCCTGGTTTAGTCCTGGTTAAGCCCTGGTGTAGTCCTGGTTTAGCCCTGATTTAGTCCTAGTGTAAACCTGGTTTAGTCCTGTTTTAGTCCTGTTTTAGTCCTGGTTTAGCCCTGGTTAAGCCCTGGTTTAGTCCTAGTGTAAACCTGGTTTAGTCCTGTTTTAGCCCTGGTTTAGTCTTGTTTTAGTCCTGGTTTAGTTCTGGTTTAGTACTGGTTTAGTCCTGGTTTAGTCCTAGTGTAAACCTGGTTTAGTCCTGTTTTAGTCCTGTTTTAGCCCTGGTTTAGCCCTGACTGACCCTCCCCCTGGACTGGATGGTGAGTGTAAGTGTGGTTTGTTGTGGATGCTGTTCTCTGATTGGTGCTTGTTATAATTATTCATAAGGAGTTCATAATGAAAATAATCCACTCAAACCTCCTCACAATCACACGCAGCAGACGGACAAACACATCAGTAAACCAGTACCATGGACCTATTCCAGGATTCACATTATTCACTGGACTTGTTTAGGATATGAATTGAATACATAAATAAATGTATGTGTGAGTTGTTTGTGCGCAGACGTAGCGTGAAAGAATGATTTGTGGACAGGATTTTCATAAATAGAAGTTCTGTGCGACACACACAGCTCAGCAGGAGCACCGTGTGTAAAGGAAGTGTGAGTGTGAGCATATGTGCAACAATAGAACTGTGTCCCACCTCCAGAGCCCAGAACCAGGACTGGACCAGGGCGGAACCAGGACGGAACCAGAGCGGAACCAGGACTGAACCAGGGCTGAAACAGGACGGAACCAGGACTGAACCGGGGCGGAACCAGGACTGAACCAGGGCGGAACCAGGACGGAACCAGGACTGAACCAGGGCTGAACCAGGGCTGAACCAGGACTGAACCAGGACGGAACCAGGACTGAACCAGGACTGAACCAGGGCTGAACCAGGGCGGAACCAGGACTGAACCAGGACGGAACCAGGACTGAACCAGGACTGAACCAGGACTGAACCAGGACGAAACCAGGACTGAACCAGGGCTGAACCAGGGCTGAACCAGGTCTAAACCAGGACTGAACCAGGACTGAACCAGGACTGGAAAAGGATTAAATCCTTGTTTCCTTTGGTTCATTCTGGTGCAGATCAGTACGGCCTGATGTGTTTTACTTTTTTAAGAGAACAGTGTTCAAACTGGACCCTGAGAGGTTCTACCTCCCAAAGTGGTCTGGTCCTCTGGCTCCAGGTGCTTTATCTCTGAGGAGCTTCACACACAGAGGATTGGATCAGAGAGAACACAGGCTCAGGACAAAACAAGACGCACAAAGCAGAAGCAGAAAAGAATTATTTCTCATCAAATACTGACTTGACCACAGAACTGCAGCTTGGACTTTACAAGAGACACAAACATGGGACATTCAAAGGTGGAAGAAAGTTTGATTCTGATGAGTAAAAATGGACGTTTTATGTTGGAACGTCTTTTTGTGAATCACTGAGTTCAGCCTCATGATTAGGTTTAATTTATCAAGAAAACATGAGTTCTGTTTGTTCATAGATGCACTCTGTCATGAAAAATAAAAATCAGCTCAAGGTAAACTGGTTTGGTACTCTAACCAGTCGACTTGTGCCTTAACTGCACCAGGACTGAACCTGAAGTTTTTGTGTTAACATTAACGTTAACTGGACTGGACCAGGGCTCATTCATGTTCACAACATTCTATTTAGAGCGCCCAAAATTTTGTAGTTTGATTCAAGATAAAAAAAAAAAAAAAACAGGAACTTGGTGCCTGTTACAGAGATTAGATACATTTTGTTGTCATATTTTGAATTTTAAAGTTCAACATAATTGTCATTTTATTTTTTTTCCCTGTAGAACCTTCCTTATACATTAAATATACGCTTCTGACTTCAGTTAATTCCATTTTCGGGCTCAGTTATACAGTATTCTATATGGGAAATGCACATTTTGCACAAACAGAGAATTTAAGTACATTTGATATTCTTGAAAAACAGTAAAGTAGATATTTAGATAGAAAAAGATTGGAAAATATGAATCCATGGTGTTCTTGTAGCTGTTCTTGTGACATTTATGGGCCCATTTTTACAGTTTGTGAAATCCACTTTTTAACGGTGAGTAAAAAAAATGAGATTCAGAATTAAGATTTTTTTTCCTTGGAATTGTGAAAAATTCAAAATAAGATGAAACAAATTATTTTCCATGGCCAGGGGTGCAGCACCAAACTCGGGGCTCCGGGTGCACACCTTCTCAGTGGGCCCCAATGCAAAATTTTATATATGATTTATTAATCCCAGTAAATTTTATTATTATTGTTATTTTTTTCATGGGCTTTTGCGCCTATGGTTTCAGCATACACCTAACAATAACTCACATCCTAAACCTGTTGACACAGCATGCTGCTCCACTGTGGCAAAAAATATTATCCCAGTTATTTGGCTCATAATTAAAATCACAATTATTTCAAATTATTTCGTCAAAATGTAGAGAAAGTATATACCAAATATTTTTTGTCAGTAATGCTCTAGAAAAGTGCCTTTGAACTGATCAGAGTAATAATGTAAATCACACTTAAACACTAAATACGATTAAACTGCAAAGCCCGAATACAATACTGTTTATTTTTCCAACAACTAGCAGACCAATTTCACAAACATCTCGAAATGTTTTAAGAGAATTACACACAACAACAACTTGGCCAATATGTGAAGGATTTTCCTCTCTTTTAAAGGATAGATGTCATGCATTATTGTTTTTAGTCTCTCAAACACTCAACCACAATGCATTTTATCACAGCAAAAAAGATTAAAATGTACAAAAATGGAAATGAATTTTTTTTTTTTTTTTTAATCTTTCGAGGCCCCTTAACTGCTCTGGGCCCTGGGGAAACGGTACCCTTTGCCCCCCCAGTCTGACACCCCTGTCCATAGCGTACATTAGCTATATTTTGTCACATATTTGAGCCACACAATTATATGTTCATAATCAAATAAATTAATCTTGAAATTTAAATCTAGAACCTATTCTTTTGGCTTGAGCTGAACTGCCCTCTCCCTGAACTTTAGTCGCTCCATACCTAGAAGAAAGTTCCAGAATGGTGCTTTCCGAGCGCAGATTAAAGCTGATTTTCAACAGTTTCTCCTCGCTGTTGCTTGCAGTTATTTGTGGCGAGCAGACTCCGCAGCAGAAGGCCCCTCGGAATTCATGAATAAATTAGAGCATGGCGTGGTTTTTAAAGAACAGTCTGTGGAACAATTAGAACTCATTAACTGGGGACACTCGGCCAAACGCTGTGAACGCCGCCAAGACCAAGGAGCGCCGCCGTAGAGAGGAGGAGAGGCGGCCATGTTGGATCTGCACTACTTTCATCCTCTAAAGAAATATACAATAGTGTTCAGGTTGTTCATGCATTGTCACTGATAAACTAACATCAGAGCTAAAAGTGAAGGACTTTATCTACTTTTTCAACCGCAGACTAAGCTTTGTCAGTTTACTTGCTTCTCTATAACTAAGAAACAACAAAAAAACGCGCACATTTCTGGCCTCCAAATTGAACATTAGAGCTTTTTTTTTATTGTTGAGCTTTATTTAATCAAGTATGAATCCAATAAGCCCTGCAACGAGTTGGCCACTGTCCAGGGTGTACCCCGCCTAAGGCCCAAAGTCACTGGGATAGACTCCAGTCACCCGCGACCCTGGGAATAAGCGGTAGAAAATGAATGAATGAATGAATGAATCCAATAAGAGCGAGACCTCTTTTTCAATGTTGACCTGAGGCAAAGTGAATAACATAGCACACAAATCAAACCAATCACAAATCAATCATCAAAAACATTTACACAATTAAAGACACTCTTCTCTTTTGAAACGTGAAAAACAGAACATGTTGAATGTAATAAAGTAAAACCTGTGTTGCTCCATCGCAGTTATAATGTAAAAGCTATTCGGGTAAAAATGAGACCACATGCCGTTAGCGTGCTAATGTTTGTTAGCTGTGAAGGTCGCTAAGGGCTCAGAGACCTGTGAAAAGTGCTTCTAAACTCATGGAGGTGAATATTTAGGACGCTGGGACTGCGTTAGGAAAGTGAGAGATACATCTGACATCTTTTTTGCGTTTCAAAACAGTAAAAAATAGATTAGAAATAGAAAGAAATAGAAGAAAATGCACAGACAATTTGTAAAGGATTCTCTATATGACTTTGTAAAATCAAGTGAACAACCATAAGACAGACCAGTTCACACAACGGTCCTTAACGTGATGCTGAAGTAAACGCTGCATTTGGTTTGGAGGGAATTTATGAAGTGCTTTTCATACAATAAACAAACTTTTTTTTTTACCACTAAGCTGATCTGTTTATGAAGTTTAAATTATTATCAAGAAAGATGCCAAGACTTTTTAGAACAGGGCAACAATATTGATGAAAATTAACCAAAAAATGACAAAATCAGTGAGTTCACCCAATATTACCATTTCAGTATTTTGTTCAGGTTTTAAAATATTTAGTGACATACTTTTTTTCTTTCCTTTTCACTTCATTTAGACATTTTTGACGTGTTCCAACAGAGTCAGGGGCAAATTATTTTTCACATCATCTGCAAAACATTGGAAGGACACATTTTATCTCTTACAACGAGAACAGCACTGGACCAAGAACTGGGCCTTGAGGTACACCGCTAGTAAGTGTTCACTTTCACAAGACATTTCCATTTAGTTTTGGTATTTTGTTTAAAATGATTATTAGTTTTAGTCAAGATTTAATCAAACTATTCTTTTCAGTTTTAGGTTAGTTTTAGTCAAAAAAAAATCTCATGCTAATTTAGCTGATAATTTAATCCATAATAGTTTTAGTTGACCAGCAAATATATTTTTCTATTTTAGTACAATACATAGTACAATGTATTGCATTGCATCATGGGACGTGTTTTTCAGACGTAGAGTTTGTTTACGGTCTGGTTTGGAGCTCTATTCGTCACATTCTTTATGTTTAGCTTGTATAGTTTGCAAAAATATCACTAATTTAAGTCAACAAAAATATTTACTTTTAGTCATAGTTTTAGTAGATGGAAATGTATGTAATTTTAGTCATGACGTATTGTTTAGGTTTTATTTAGCTTTAGTCAGCATAAATATGACATTGGTGAAATCGTTCCGTCGACAAAATGAACAGTGCTGGTACGGAAGGTTTTTGTGAATAAAAAGAAGCAGGAGTTGAGTGAAAAACATCTTTGTGTGGACAGTGTCAAACGCCGGCGTCAGGTCCAAACGCACCGGCCTGAACCTGCCCCGCGGACTCCCCCTAGTGGTGACCCCCAGTACTCCCACACCAAATCCCTCTAATTACCCTGTCATTAGGCAAAGCGTGAGATGCGCCCGCCCTCTGCGCTGTGTGTACTTTGTGTGTCCCGTGTGTAGTCGCACTCGGGATTAGCTGAGCCCGACTGCCCCGGGGCGAGTGGGGAGCGAGCCACACTTCCTCCTCCACTGTCCTCACGCTTTTTTTGAGGATGATTTCTTTTTTCTTTCCTCGTGAAGAGTGGAGAGAGAGCGAGAGAGGTGAGGGCCCATCTGCCGCCGGGCCGAACCCATTCAGCGCTTTTAACAATGACAAGCATCGAGGAGGGATGGTGTCAGAACAGGGAAGTGTGATGGGATTGGCTGAGCTCGCTTCATGTTGTCGTTTATGATGAAGGAGAAATCAAACACTATAAAACAAACGTATCATTTATTCCATTCTGAAGAACATTCCAGAGGACAAGCAGATGAACATCTACGTGGCCAGTTAAATCAGACAACTGGAATAATCAGATCAAACCTCCAAGTTCACCAGGACATTATTGCTGCTCTCGTGTCATTATATTATTATTATTATGTCATTAATAGGACTATTACGTAGGAAGAAGTCAGCTAAATTGGGACACTTTTTGGCAAAATCTAGAAAGCACCTTATAAATGTCCACAAACACCAATAAAGGTCCTTTTCCTACTTTAAAGGAAAATATTCTGCATTTTTCATGCTCTTAAACATGCTCTTGAGTGCCTTAAATTTGCCAAAACAAAAAAAAAAGTTTCTTATTCATGGAATTGATCCAACTTTCATCAGTCACTATGAAATGACACTTACTGAGTGCATCCAGCCAGTAGGTGGCACCAGCACAATATACAATCTAGTGAAGTTAGCGCCGAACAGAGGTTATGATGCAGATTTGCTGCAGCAAAAATGTTCAGAACGAGTTTAGCGATGATTTAAGGATTTAAAACAGCGGAAGACTGATGTAGATGATCTGAAAATACGTCCGGAAATATGTCCCGGATAGAGGCGTTCTGCAGGACGTATGTTTGGCGCTCGGAGGGGAAGGATTTTCTAATTTCATTCCTCAAAACAGCGTGAATGCAACTGAGTTCTACTCCAGGTATGATTTTGATGATGGAACATTGCTAGAACAGGGTTAAAAACTCCAAAAGTCGCTGTAGCAGAATGTTTGTCCTTTAAGATCCTTGTGTAGAATAAAAATAAAATAACAATGGTACTTTCAAATATTTTTTTCTGAGAGGTTTGAGTTCCAGATGCCATTTTCTTGACCAAACAAATTATTCAGGTAAAATGGGCCACATGTAAAGCTAAATTGAGCGACCCAATTACACTCATAAAAGTCTTTCATCAATAAAATGTATTTATTATTAAATGAATGTGTGTGGTATAAAAGTATTTAATTACAGCATAACTTTATATTGAATGTTGTGCAAAACAACATCCAAAGTGACTTTGAACCTTGAGGTGAACATTTGCCTTTGACCGTTCATTCATCACACTCCACCCCTGCTCCTCTCATCCTCTTCTTCTCTTCTTCTTGTCTTCTTCTCTTCTTATGTTTATTTGATTTAATATGGGACAGTGCACATTAATGAACATGTGTCAGTACAACATGTAAATGCACCAGACTTATCCACAGAGGCTCATGTTCATCTGTGTCCCATTGACAGGTCGATGACAACGTCAGGACATAAAACAAGCACAAAACACTCAGTCCACACACCTGACCACAAGGTGAGATACAATACATTAAAAAGGACCAGACTAAAAGCACAAACTGTACACACAACATCATTTGAACAAGACACATCACACACACAAGATTATTTAATCATGTTTGATTGTCCAGAAGCCACTTTTTTAAACCTTTTTGAAAGCTATGAAATGATGTCATGTTTCTAAGTTCTGGAGGGACCAGACTCCAAGAGTGAGCGGCACGGACTGAGACAGCAGACTGTCCAAGTGAAATCTTCTCTTCTTCCTCTTTTCTTCTTCTCTTCTCTTCTCTTCTCTTCTCTTCTCTTCTCTTCTCTTCTCTTCTCTTCTCTTCTTCTTCTCTTCTTCTTCTTCTCTTCTCTTCTTCTTCTCTTCTTCTTCTTCTCTTCTTCTTCTTCTCTTCTTCTTGTTAGAACAATATTGCCCCTTAAACCTCGGGTGGCCCATTTTACCTGATGGCCCATTTTAGCTGTCTTCACACTAATTATTATGCCATACACAGCTCCAGTAATATATTACCACGTTTAACATTTCAAATGGCTACATTTTTTCTGGTGTGTTTTCCACACCAGAAAAAGGTTTAGTTTTTTTTTTAAAATCAGTTTTACTTTTTGAGATACATATGTTTTATCAATATTAATAAAAACAATCAAATATTAGAAAAAAATGACAAAAATAATTCTAAATAAGAACTCACTCATAAACTGATGAATAGTCAAAATTAGAGTAAACTGTTGTCATTTCATCATGAAATGCACCAAAGAGACATTTGACATTTGTAACATTAAAAGTCATTATTTACGGTGGATTAGAGTCTCTGCGTGCAGGCTTTTACTGAAGACAAGGAGGCCATGAATGTGAGTTTAATGTGGACACAAGAATTATTCTTGTTGGTTTATTTTCTGTATGATGCTAAAAATAAACAGAGCTGATGCACTGCAGTGGGACAGGAAGGGTTAAACAAGTATCTGATGAGTCTGAGCATCCAAGAGGGTCCAGACCTCAGACCAGACGTGCTGCTGACCCGGACCTGGACCCGGACCTGGACCTGCACCTGGGCCTGGACCTGGGCCTGGGCCTAGACCTGGGCCTGAGCCTGGGCCTAGACCTGGACCTGGGCATGGACCTGGACCTGGACCCGGACCCGGACTTAAACCTGGACCTGGACCTGGGCCTGGGCCTGGGCCTGGGCCTGGACCCGGACCAGCACTTGTCAAAACAAATCCAGCCGGCCTTAAAATGACCTGAGTTCAGAATATTCATTTCGTTGGACCAGTATTATGTATTATGTTATTATATTCAAGATATTAAATCAAATCAAATCAAATCAAATCAATTTATTTTTATAATGCCCAAAATCACAACAACAGTTGCCTCGATGGGCCACAGGTAAAAGCAGTTCAGATAACTGTCCCAGAATGCCCCTGTCCTTTGACCCTCCTTCGCGGCGAGGAAAAACTACAAAAAACCCCACGGGAAAAAGTAGAAACCTCAGGAGAACCACAGTGAAGGAGAGATCCTACTCCCACGGACGGACAGGCTGCAGATGAACTAGGACTGACATCCACTTGGACTGTGGAGCCAGAACCACTCAAGAGGGAGGTGGGTTTAAAGAGTTCCTCCAGGCGGACGAGGAGCAGTCCACCAGTGTAGAGAGATCCTCCAGCAGGAGATGAGGAACAGTTCATCTAAAGTAGAAGGAGTTCGTCCAGGCAGACGAGGAATGGCTAATCCAGCTGTCCAGGCGGGTGGCGCATAGATCGTCCAGACAGGTAGGGGTGGGGGGGTCGTCACTGGAGCAGCCGCCGCAGTGTCTGAAACAGTCTCCACTCCCCGGGGGAAGTGGAGAGAAAGAGAAACATGTGAACAGCAATGAACAGACTACAGTTGAAGTAATATTAAATATTGTTGATGGTAAAGTAGGAAGAACCAGAGGATAGTGTTCAAGCTGCCATACTTCCCCCAGCAGAATTGCTCCAAGGGCAGCGTAGCTAAAACTGTAGGTTTTTATTTCTGTTCCTAACTGGCCTGACCATAAGCTATTTCAAAGAGGAACGTTTTGAGCCTGGTCTTAAATGTAGAGACTGTGTCGGCCTCTTTTACATGAACAGGAGCTGGTTCCATAACACAGGAGCTTGGTAGCTAAATGCTCGACCTCCTACTGTGCTTTTAGAGACTCTGGGGACTAACAATAGTCCAGCATTTTGAGAACGAAGAGCTCTGTTTGGATGGTACGCTACTATTGCATCTTTGAGGTAGGATGGGGCCATATTGTTTAAAGCTTTATAAGTCAGGAGGAGGATTTTAAATTTGATTCTAAACTCAACAGGAAGCCAGTGAAGAGACTCTAACACTGGTGAAATATGATCTCTTTTTCTAGTACCTGTTAATAATCTTGCTGCTGCATTTTGAACCAGTTGAAAGCTTCTTATAGAGCTTTTAGGACAGGCTGTAAGCAGAGCGTTACAATAGTCTAATCTGGATGTGACAAATGCATGGATGAGTTTTTCGGCATCATCTCTGGGCAGGATTTTTCTAATTTTGGTTATGTTATGCAAATGAAAGTAGGCTGTTTTACAGGCTTGATTTATATGAGCTTTGAACGAGAGATCTTGGTCAAATAGGACCCCAAGGTTTCTTACAGTAGAGCTGGGGGCTACAGTGATATTGTCCAGAGAAACTATCTGGTCAGATAAGGAGTCTCGCAGGTGCTTAGGGCCCAGCAGAATGACCTCGGTTTTTTCAGGGTTAAGGAGCAGATAATTAAGAGTCATCCAAGTTTTTATGTCTTTCACGCAGGCACTAAGTCTGTCTACTTGATGCGTCTGATCAGGTTTCATTGATAAATAAAGCTGAGTGTCATCTGCATAGCAGTGGAAGTTAATGCCATGCTTTCTGATGATCATACCTAAGGGCAGCATATAAAGTGTGAACAGAACTGGACCGAGTACTGAACCCTGCACAACCGTAGGTTACTTTAGAACATGGGGAAGATCTCTGGTTTACATTAACAAACTGGTACCTATCAGATAGATAGGATTTAAACCAGCTAAGGGCGGTTCCACTGACACCTACATCACATTCTAACCTCTGCAGTAGAATGTTGTGGTCGATGGTGTCAAACGCTGCGCTGAGGTCCAACAGAACCAGGATTGAGACCTGTCCATCATCAGCAGCTAATAACAGATCATTTGTGACTTTAACTAGTGCAGTTTCAGTGCTGTGGTATGCACGGAACCCTGACTGAAAAACTTCAAATAAATTATTGTCCTGCAGGTGGCGACAAAGCTGTTTAATCACAATTCTTTCAAGGATTTTAGAGACAAAGGGCAGATTAGAAATAGGTCTATAGTTTGCCAGTATGTCGGGGTCTAGATTAGATTATTATATTATTATATCTTAAAATATAAATTTGTTCATGAGGTAAAAAAAAAAAAAGGCAAATAATCCTTTACATTTATAAATAAGAAGAATTACTGAAACAACAGTTTCACTTTTTACACAAGTAAAATAATCATATAAAAAATCTGACATTAGAAGAGTTTTGGCCCAGTGTTCAGTGTGGGGCTGGTTCATTTCCTAGTGTGATGTCATTATTTACAACCAGGAATAAAAAAGTATTTTAGCAAAATTTGAAATATATTGATCTAAACTCATTTTTGTTAAATGGCACGTGAAGCAACTTTTCGATGGAACCAGACCTGATACTGAGGAAACGAGTTCAAGGTGGCGTGGCACGTTAAACCTCTGATAAAAGATACTTTAAAGGTCCCATAACATGCAAAATGGACTTTTCAGAGGTTTTAACCTTCTTACAGTGCTATTTGGGCCTCGTATGTTGTGCCCAAAGTGGTTTTTTGATTGATTCCCGCATGTTTTCACTAGAGAACTGTCTTTTCCGTCCCCCTCGGCTGAGCAGCAGACGGGGGCTCCTCACTAAGATGACGCGGTGTTTAAGCCACGCCTCCAGGAAGCGCGCAGCCGCAGAATAAAAACAGCTAATGCTAATGATACACAGTAATTACACGATGGATACGACAGATCGAAGAGTTATCTTGTTATTTACCAAACGGCAACGTCCGTCGTCGAGGCCCTGGAGCACGTCAAACTCCAGGTCAGATCCAGGACGTAGGACTCAGCACGACGCACCGTCAGGACCAGAAAAGGTTTATTCAGTGTTTGTGTATCGCTGTTTACCGGAGCACACGGCGCATGCACCATCTCCGCTCTAGGCTTCGTCACGAGTTGGGAGGGGGAGGCGCGCGGGTTGGGCGGGGGAGGCAGCCTGCTCTCTGTTCGGGGGGGGGGCAGATCTCAGAGTGAGCCGTTTGCTTTTGCAGGAGGGGGGCCAGTCCAAGAAATGGGTGTTTTTTGGAAACTGTTATGTTATGGATATTACACAACGAGAAAATTTATCAACAAAGCCCTTAGAATAGACTGTGTGAAGGGGAGAAGAGCAGAATATGGGACCTTTAAACATCGTTATTGACCATGGCCCTCCACTTTGTCACCATTTAATATGCATCACTTGTTTGTAAAAGCGTGTGTCATGATCCAAAACACCCTTAATGTACAATAAAGTCACATACACAACCTGAGTGATGATCTGTGAAAAAGTCAGCATAACTAAATAAAAGGGGCACAGATTCAAAGAGTAAAAGAAACCAAATTGTAGGCGTCATAATCCAATCTGAGCTGGACAAACATTGTTTCAGTAAAGTTCTCTCTAAACAGTACAGCATTACTAACATAGAACTCAATAATTGTTCGTATTTGACTTACGGAGTGGAAATTCAGGGGTCGGAACCTTAGAATGTGCTCTGTTTCACACCAAAAAGTTTATTGCAGTAAAATGTACTTCTCAGGATAATTTCACTGCAAAACATATTTCTAGATCAGTTAAAATGACTTGAATTGAGGATATTAATCTGTTTAGTACTTTTGATTAGTGACGATGTATTTACTTTATGGATCTTGATTATTTTAAAAGGTATTTCTGACTTGTTTCATCTTATTCAGAGTCAAATTACTGTATTTGAAATGTGTTTTTTTTTTTTTTTTTTTTTAGATTTTTAGAGTCACTGTTGAATTTGAAAGAACACATTTTAAAATAATTCTTTTGTTTTTGTTTTATTTTCTTTGTTAAGGCATGAACAATCAATTCAGAAGACACATCTGAACTTTGTACGTGACGTTTCAGTAATCTGACAACTCCAGAAATCAGATAATGACCAGATTTATAGTCTGCATTTGAACATTACAACGGGAAAAGTTAGAAATGTTTTATTAACAATTGTTTTTAAGTTAAAAACGTCAAAGTTGTAGTACTCGTGCAGTAGTTGTAGTACTCGTGCAGTAGTTGTAGTACTCGTGCAGTAGTTGTAGTACTCGTGCAGTAGTTGTAGTACTCGTGCAGTAGTGGTAGTACTCGTGCAGTAGTTGTAGTACTCGTGCAGTAGTTGTAGTACTCGTGCAGTAGTGGTAGTACTCGTGCAGTAGTTGTAGTACTCGTGCAGTAGTTGTAGTACTCGTGCAGTAGTTGTAGTACTCGTGCAGTAGTTGTAGTACTCGTGCAGTAGTGGTAGTACTCGTGCAGTAGTTGTAGTACTCGTGCAGTAGTTGTAGTACTGCGGTAGCTGTAGTACTCGTGCAGTAGTTGTAGTACTCGTGCAGTAGTGGTAGTACTCGTGCAGTAGTTGTAGTACTCGTGCAGTAGTTGTAGTACTCGTGCGGTGGTTGTAGTACTCGTGCAGTGGTTGTAGTACTCGTGCGGTGGTGGTAGTACTCGTGCGGTAGTTGTAGTACTGCTCGTGCAGTAGTTGTAGTACTCGTGCAGTGGTTGTAGTAGCTGCGGTGGTTGTAGTACTGCAGTAGTGGTTGTAGTACTTGTGCAGTAGTGGTAGTACTGGTGCAGTAGTTGTGGTAGTCGTGCGGTAGTGGTGGTAGTGCGTAGCGGTGCGGTGGTAGTAGTGCAGTAGTCGTGCGTGGTTGTGGTACTGCTGTGCAGTAGTAGTGTGGTACTGTGGTAGTTGGTAGTTGTGGTATGCTGTAGTGTAGTCAGTGCGGTGGTTGTGGTAGTGCGTACGTGGTGTAGTGGTAGTAGTGCGTGGTGCAGTAGTGGTAGTAGTGGGTGCGGTAGTGGTAGTACTCGTGCAGTAGTTGTAGTACTCGTGCAGTAGTTGTAGTACTCGTGCAGTAGTTGTAGTACTCGTGCAGTAGTGGTAGTACTCGTGCAGTAGTTGTAGTACTCGTGCAGTAGTTGTAGTACTCGTGCAGTAGTTGTAGTACTCGTGCAGTAGTTGTAGTACTCGTGCAGTAGTTGTAGTACTCGTGCAGTAGTTGTAGTACTCGTGCAGTAGTTGTAGTACTTGCAGCAGTAGTGAGTACACCGTGGTAGTAGTAGTAGTAGTAGTAGTAATTGGAGCAGGATTGGGTTACACGGCTGTCAGCTCTGGGCTTAGCTCTGACACCAAGAGGAAGAACGCAGTACAAACACTTCACTCAACAAGGATTAGTACTGCACACACTACACAGAGTACACACACTGAGTACTACACACTACTGCACACACTACACAGAGTACACACACTGAGTACTACACACTACTGCACACAGGGCCAAGGCAGAATAACATTAGAGGCCATTAGCAACAGAACGTACAGCTGACGAGCACAGGCCAAGAACGAGCAGTACTACTGCTGCCATTACTGCTACTGCTGGATCACTACTGCTCTGTAATGAAATACTACAACGAATACACAAATACACCAACAAACTCACACAGCCACAAAGTCTGTCTGCTTCATTTAAAATGAAAGAACTTTAAACATGTCAAACATACATTATTTCTAGACGAAATACCTACTTTTATTTTTTCATGCACATTTACTTGAGTCACTTTTTAAATACAATTGTACTTCTCTGAGCAGCAGAAACAGTAATAGTACAGTGTACAGTCTCTTATGACGATGTGAAATGATCTGAACCTGTTTCTTCTGTTTCTGGCTTTAAAGTCTCCTGTTCACTCAGGGAGGACTTCAAGGAAAAATAGTTTGGGGACCTCTGTTCTGCTACTCTCCGTGGATTCAACAGGAGACTCAACTTTGTTCCTCTCCAAATACATTTCCTGGGCATTTATGTCTAATTTAAGCACAACCGGTTCAAATCAGTCACAACCGGGTCTTAACAGACATTGCTGACCTGGCGTTTCCTCAAAAAAGTAAACTGATTGTTCTGCAGATGATAAAATACAGCAGGTGGCGCTGTCATTACAGCAGCATCAGCCTTTAGCGTTCTTGGAGACCTTGACAAATACGGGCCGTTCACTTTCTGCATGTCTTTGTGTCTGTATCACACCACACGCTCCCACATCACCCGCACACTACTGAGCAACACTTCCACGGGATTTTATTGAAATAAATGTTTCTTTAACGTTGCTTTGTGTGGTCTCCCCTCCTTGTTACTGCTCCTGAGCCCGAACAGACCCAATTAACCTCCTACAGTCGCCGTCTGCGATAGAGCTGCTCTCACTCATTGAAATGAATGGATTGTTTCCCCACAAAGAGTGTCCGACTGTATCTATAAACCAGTACCTGTCAGTACAAGTACCAGTAGTACAGTAAGTGTGAGTACCACATTCACCAGTGGGCCGTGTCAGACAAACAGATTGATAAAGAGCAGTGCTTGTGTAAACGGTGTGTTCTGCTGCTGTCTGTCCTCTGCTCTGTCATTAAAGCCACTTCCTCAAGCATTTTTACAAGGAATGTGTCCAAAAACTATTTTAAAGAGCAGAGTCTGAGCGAGGCCTCAGCTGCTGTTGAAAGCACACGGCTCCATTCACCATCGAGTTCATGTTGTGTTTGTGATGTAGCTCCTCACACCAGAGCTGCACCGTCCAGCAGGGTCGCTATGAGTTGTATTTTTGTCATTTAAGTCACTTTCAGTCACGTTTTTGTCAATTTAAGTTGCGTTTTTGCCAATTCTGGTCACGTTTTTGTTGCTTTTAGTCACTTTTAATTCAATTATTATCACTATTAGTCACGTTTTAGCTGATTTTGGTTGCATTTCTGTTGCTTTTAGTTGTGTTTTTGTCACTTTCAGTCACATTTTTGTCACTTTTAGTTGCGTTTTTGCAGATTTTAATTGCATTTTTGTTACTTGCAGTGGCGTTTTTGTTGCTATCAGTCTTAGTTCCTCGTGTCTCTTTTCCTATGTCTTGCTGCTAATTTCTCCTAATCCCTAACTTAGTTTTGAGGTCTCGGTGATGTCCTGGTGTTAGGGGTCAGAGTGAGGTGTGCAGCAGGTTATGAGAGCTTCGTTCTGCAGACTCAGATCCAACAACTGCTGGATTTTGTAATAAATTAGCTGATCTTGAAGTTAAACTTTACCAACCCATAAAAACATCAAACTCTTGTTCTTCTCTGAGCCACTCCTGGTTTGGTCCAATTTTAGACCTATCCTCATCCTGCTTTAGTCTGTTCACATTTGAAGGACTAGGCTTTAATGTTGGCTTATAACTTTCTCTGGGTTTATTTACATTTTTTTTAAAACCCTGGTTTAAATGGTTGAGTCCTGGTTTAGTCCTGGTTTGGTCCTGGTTTAATCCTGGTTTAGACCTGGTTTAGTACGGGTTCAGTCCTGGTTTAGTCCTAGTTTTGTCCAGGATTAGTCCTGGTTCAGTCCTGTTTAGACCTGGTTTAGTCCTGGTTCAGTCCTGGTTCAGTCCTGGTTTAGTCCTGGTTTTGTCCAGGATTAGTCCTGGTTCAGTCCTGTTTAGACCTGGTTTAGTCCTGGTTCAGTCCTGGTTCAGTCCTGGTTCAGTCCTGGTTTAGTCCTCTCTCTCAGTAAACATGTTGTAATCAGATTAGTCTGTAAACCAGATTCAGATGAACTGTTGAACTGGATCACAGGGAGCCACCGGAGCATGAGGCACACCTGGGGTTACCATAGCGACACACACACACACGCACGCGCACGCACACGCACACGCACACGCACACGCACACACACACACACACACACACACACACACACACCTCACCTGTGGTCGTCACGGTGACACTGGAGCAGAGGGCGGGGCTAAATCAGGTGAGAGCTGTCAGGAAGCAATGAAGGGAGCTTCACAGTCCTGCTTCTGTCAGACCGAGTCCTGGTTCTATTTGGAACTTTTCTTCGAGCTCAAAGTTTAACCCTGAATTTAATCCTGGTTTAGAGCTAAAGCTATCAAGGCTCATCAAGTTTTCACCAACACATTAAATCTCTCTCTTTCTCTGTGTCAAACACCACACCATGAGCCGACACATTTAGCCTTCTTTAAAGGTGCTGTATGTATCCACCCCACACTGTCCTGTGTCCAGAGCGTTCAGCTGCAGAGGCCCGTCACAGAGGCCCGTCACAGAGGCCCGTCACAGGGGCCCGTCACAGGGGCCCGTCACAGAGGCCCGTCACAGAGGCCCGTCACAGAGGCCCGTCACAGGGGCCCGTCACAGGGGCCCGTCACAGGGGCCCGTCACAGGGGCCCGTCACAGGGGCCCGTCACAGGCGCCCGTCACCGGGGCCCGTCACGGGAGCCCGTCACGGGGAGCCCGTCACAGGGCCCGTCACAGGGGCCCGTCACAGAGGCCCGTCACAGGGGCCCGTCACAGGGGCCCGTCACAGGGGCCCGTCACAGGGGCCCGTCACAGGGGCCCGTCACAGGGGCCCGTCACAGGGGCCCGTCACAGGGGCACGTCACAGAGGCACGTCACAGCTTGTGTTCAGGCCATGGTTCATGTTCAGCTCCTCAGACTCAGTGAGCTGCAGAGGACAAGCTGCTCTGAGAGGTGATTGGTGCAAGAGACGGGCTGTTCAGACCACAGAGGGGACACTGCTTTAAACCCTCTGGATTTCAGCTGATGGATCTGGCAACACAAATGGACACACCTTCATAACTTCATAGTGACGTTTATTTTGGAGGAGGACGATACCTGATGGTCAGTCAGTGGAATGGCATTTTTGACGTTTTAAAAATCAAGCCGTTATTTTTACTTTTACGTAGAATATCAACATAACTTGAACAAACCTCAAATAAAGCACTGAAACCCAGCTTTTACGATCTGTTCTTGGACGTATTTGGTGGACACTGAGCCACAGCCTGTCCTCGTTCTCTCTCCTTCGGCCTTCTGGTGCTGCAGTGGCTCTGGTGTCATGGATGTTTATTCAACACAGGCTCAAAGCTCATTCAGACACAGAGCAGAGGTGAGTGTGACGGAGCACCGCACGAGGCAGTGCACACAGGAACGTGCAAAAAAGGTGAATATGCTTCTCTTTTAGTCTCTAAATTTAAAGGGAGGATGTACACATGAGCTCCGACATCTGCAACAAAGAAATCAGACTTTTCCTACACCTGCATCCATCTGTCGCACCCGGACCATTCACCAGTAAAGAGTTTTCTTGATAATAACCTGCTTTTTTCTTGACACAAGTGCATGCTGGGTGTTGTAGTTACTTTGCGCTCGTCTTGGAGTAGCTCATCACGACGTGCTGTGTCCCTGAAGCTCCAGCGTGGGAGCTGTCACACACACACACGCACACGCACACACACTGTTGTTGCTGGCCCCGGGGCACTTCCTGTAACTGTCCACGCTCAGGTGCGTCAGGCCCCGCCCCCTCCACACACCTGGCCATTAGCCGTCCATTATCCCCCGTTTAGGACGCGCTCAGGCCCAGCAGTGTAAACAAGCACACACACACACACACACACACGCACGCACGCACGCACGCGCACACGCACACAGCACACAGCACACACACACACACACTCGCACACACACACCCACACACACGCACTGCACACACACACACACGCACACACACACAGCACACACACACATACACACAGCACACAGCACACACACACACACACACACACTGCACCCTGCACACGCGCACGCATACAGCACACAGCACACACACACACACACACACACACACACACACGCACACGCACACACACACACACACACACACACACACACACACACACACACACACACAGCACACGCACACACACACACACACACACACACACACACATGTTTTAGCACTATAAAAATCGTTTATTTCACATCAGAGTTGCACTATATACTGAGATGGAACTGAGCTCAAAACTGGAGCTGGCATAATCCAGTCGTCCTCGGAGGTCGGGTTTTCTAAGTTCGGGCTTGTAAATACACAGGACACTCACACATCTCTCATTCCAAGAATTTAACATCCAAGAGTTGAAATCTTGATTCAGCTTTAGTGGCTGTTGTGTTCCTCTGCTGTCTCTGAAGTGTGTTGATGATGGAGAGTGTGACACTGCACAAAGCCTTCTGCAGCACGGCCCAAAGATCCTCAAAGGCTTCAGATCTGGACTCTGTGCCCAGTCCATGAGTGAAAATGATGTTTTTTTCCCAGTTAGATTTACGGATTAGAGCTTTTCTCACACAGTTTTTCGGTCTCGATCTCTTGAGTTCCTTTTGCATTGTGCAGGTGGAAATGTTCTTACTTTCACTATTAATCATAGCCCTGAGTTCTACTGTTGTTTTTTGGTCAAACCCAGGTTTTAATAAAGCGTTTCTTAATCCAATTTTAGTGGTATCCCCCTGTAATGGTTTGACCCTTCTTGAACAGACCAGCCCTTTTCGATGAGAACACGATGATCCAAATGATGATTGAAGAAATGATGCGTCACTTATTGTATCATCTGGGCTTAAATAACTTAAATAGCCCTACAGTAATTATCCAAAAGGAGGCTTGTGCCTTTTTGCTTGTTTGAATCCAGGTGACAGCTTTTTTCAGTTTCATGGGTTATTATGAGTATAACCCATGAGAGCGGCCTTCTCTATAACCTGACCACGTGGACAAGCTTTGAGCCTGAGAGTGCAGGGAAAAGTGCCAGAAGTTCAATAAACATTCTTTGGGTCAGACCAATTTCTACTCTTTAATTTAATGAGTTAGATGTTTTATTTAAATATAACCTGTGTTTACTTTCTGGTTTGACTTTTCCTCACCATTGTCACACTGTCCGACTCAGAGCGACGGCGCACTCACAGGCCCATCATCAGGGCCTGGTCTGGACTGGGTCTGGACTGGGTCTGGACTGGTCCCTGGCCTTGTGCTGAGGTCACTCACAGTTTCACAGAACAATGTCACAGCTTTGTATGGAACAGACCACAGTTTGAACGAAGAGGAAGCACAACCTGAGGGGTCCAAGAGTCAGACCTGGTTTAGACCTGATGTAGTCCTGGTTTAGTCCTGGTTTAGATCTGATGTAGACCTGGCTTAGACCTGATGTAGTCCTGGTTTAGTCCTGGTTTAGACCTGATGTAGACCTGGTTTAGTCCTGGTTTAGACCTGGTTTAGTCCTGGTTTAGACCTGATGTAGACCTGGCTTAGACCTGATGTAGTCCTGGTTTAGTCCTGGTTTAGACCTGATGTAGACCTGGTTTAGTCCTGGTTTAGACCTGATGTACAACTGGCTTAGACCTGATGTAGTCCTGGTTTAGACCTGGTTTAGATCTGATGTAGACCTGGTTTAGACCATAGTCCTGGTTTGGTCCTGGAGCTGCCCTGGCTGTTTGTTACTAAAATATCTCCTGAAGATCAAAATAGGGTTGAATCCTTAGACACTTCAAATGTCTAAAAAAAACAAAAAAACAATTAAAATCAGAATTTGTAATATTTTTGTTTATCAGCTCAAACTGACGTAAGCATTTTGTCAAATCAGTATCAAATCTGCGTATTATTAATAAAACATTCTACATGTTTTTAATTGTTGAAATAAAAAAAAGCGTTTTGTGACGCAAAGTTTTAGAGAAAATTGTGTATCAGAAAAAGTTGGTCCATCAGATTAAAGTCTGACGTTTGGACCAAATGAATAAAGCTTGTATTTATAATTTTCAGATATGTATTCTTTGTGTGTATGGAGCTGTGTGACATGTGTGACGGTTCTAATGTGGAACTAATAACTTTTTCAAAGTAACATCCTCAGCATTACTGTAACTTGAACATAAACAAAGCTGGAAGTTGTATTTCTTTAATGGAAATTTTTGTCTGGACTAAAGATATGCTAAACCCATACGAAAAGAACTAAGACAATGACATTATTAAATTAAAATGTCAAAAGAAAATAAAGTAGTTCCAATTTTCATCAATAATACACTTTATTCGTAAATATTCTCTTTCTAGAAGCCTCAGTCATCATGTTTTAATGTTTATTTGGTCAAAAATGTAGAAACCGAAACAGTCATTTGACCTGAAATAACCTTTAATTGTAGAAACAAAATAACCTGAGAGTCAACAACTGTTACAGTTCAACACTGTGCAGGACCTGGACAGCATGTCTCCTTTAATGTGTGCTCCAGTCCCTGTGCAGCATGTCTCCTTTAATGTGTGCTCCAGTCCCTGTGCAGCATGTCTCCTTTAATGTGTGCTCCAGTCCCTGTGCAGCATGTCTCCTTTAATGTGTGCTCCAGTCCCAGGACAGCATGTCTCCTTTAATGTGTGCTCCAGTCCCTGTGCAGCATGTCTCCTTTAATGTGTGCTCCAGTCCCAGTTTGACCCTGGCCTGGTCTGGTCTGGTCCCGGTAGAGGACTGTTCCCTGGTGGATCTCTGACAGACGTCTTCATTACCTGCGTGTGTGGAATAGCCCAGATGCCTGTTCACTGATGTCAGAGTGGTTAGCCCGAGCGCGGTGAGTGATGGACGGAAACGCTGCTGTCTTTAAACGCCTCGCACTGACAGACGCCGCTGCATTCAGGGACAGTAAAGACAGTTTACACCCACCGCACATGGACTCATCTGTCACTCAGGCCTGGTCCAGTCCTGGTCCAGTCCTGGTCCAGTCCTGCTCTAGTCCTGGTTCAGTTCTAGTTTAGCCCTGGGCCTGTCCTGATCTAGTCTATGGTCTTGAGCCTTGTTTCCACTGGTTCTGTTTGGAGTGGATAGGTTTAGTCTGAAAGTGTCCCCAAGTGACCCCACAGAGTTTAAGGTGAGACGCTGCAGGTGAAACAGGAAAAAGTCTTCAATGTAAAGATGTCAATTGTAATCTTCTCCTGTAGTTTACTCACATCAGTGTAAGAAACAAATATATTACAATATATTGTTCATGTTTTCATGTAGAAAAAAGACATTTTATGAGCTAAAATTTACAAAATTTTAGATCTAAATCTGAAAAAATGTACAGAACCAGGTCTAAATTTCTTGGTTCATTTTGTAACATATTAGTTATAAAAATGTACAGAAAGGATTTTGGATTTCTTATTCGGTGTATAAAAGAATCCTTCTGTGCGTTTGGTCTAAATCTTGTTGAGTCCAGATTGTACAGTTTGGGGTAGGATCTACTTTAAGGCTGATCTTTATGTCTCGAGGGACAAAAATGCATTTGAAGAAAACAGCCTTTGAAGTTATAATGTCCCAGAGAAATCTATGGATGAAGTGGATTCAATGGAGGAAAAAAAACGTTTTAGTTTGTTTCCACATGAAAATCGATATGTTGAGAGAGCAAACTGACCAAAAAACAAACAAACAAACAAAATAAAAAGAAAAAACGGGTTTTGCCTGTAGTGTCTCGCCTTAAGAGAACCAAAGTGGACCCTGAGAAGTCCCAGCTTCCAAAGTGGTCTGGTCCTCTGGCTCCAGGTGCTTTATCTGAGAGGAGCTCCACACACAGAGGATTGGATCAGAGAGAACACAGACTCAGGACAAAACAAGACGCACAAAGCAGAAACAGAAAAGAAACATTCCTCATAAAATACTGACTTGATCTTGTGACAAAGCGCCATGTGATTCCTCACTTTGAATCGGTGCAGTTTGTGTCATAATCACAGAAGATGCTTCTGCACAAATGAACGAAGGTTGGCCTCTTACTACGGCAACACGTGCATGGACAAACTACATCTAACATGTTGTATATGGCTTTTTCAGTAACCCCAACATTTAACTGTTAATAATGAGCAAACAGATCAGAGAAACATCGAGGGAAACTGGTTTGATTTGTCAGATTTTTTGTGGCTGTGGCAGGTCCAAGATTTTTTAAATGTTTTTTATCAAAAATTAACATCATGATACTTTTATTTATGATACTCTATTCAACATAAATGACTGGAAAACTAAGGCTGCAACTGACAGACTTTTAACAGTTGCTTTAAATAATGAAAATATAGTCAAGCTAACAACTGGCATCACTGACTCAAATTTGGTAAATGACTCAAATTAAAGAATGAATTTGAGAGTTTTCCACTGAGTCTAACTTATATGTTGAGCCCTTAGCAAAACAAAGCAGGCAAAGCACGTTAGCATCAGCTGTTTCCCAATCACGGAAAGACCCAGAATGTTAGATTTCCAGGTCATAATGATCTAACATTATCCAAAGCCAACGCATTACACAAAGAGAGGTTCAAACACGGTGTAGAGTCTTTGCAGAAGGAAATAAAGGCAGAAAAAGCTGGGGAGAAACAGGAAGTAGTTTCCTGTTTACTCTCACTTTATTCACGTCTCACAGACACAAACTTGGAAACTTGATTGATCTTGATTTGATTGTTTAATAAAACATGAGTTATGTTCCGATCTGAACCGTCGTAGGGGCCAGTCCAAATGTGGCTTTAGTTATTATTTTCAGATGAATAAAAAATCTTTAAAAAAAAATCTCTGATGGGGCTTTGGACAGGTGGGTTGTTCTGGTCTAGTCCTGCTCTAGTCCCAATCCAGTCCTGCTCTAGTCCTTGTCTAGTCCCGGTACAGTCCCGCTCTAGTCCTGATCTAGTCCTGGTCTAGTCCTGCTCTAGTCCTGATCTAGTCCTGCTCTAGTCCCAGTCCAGTCCTGCTCTAGTCCTGGTCTAGTCCCGGTCCAGTCCTGCTCTAGTCCTGCTCTAGTCCTGATCTAGTCCTGCTCTAGTCCCAGTCCAGTTCTGCTCTAGTCCTGGTCTAGTCCCGGTCCAGTCCTGCTCTAGTCCAGGTCTAGTCCTGATCTAGTCCTGCTCTAGTCCAGGTCTAGTCCTGATCTAGTCCTGCTCTAGTCCCAGTCCAGTCCTGCTCTAGTCCTGGTCTAGTCCCAATCCAGTCCTGCTCTAGTCCTGATCTAGTCCCAGTCCAGTCCTGCTCTAGTCCTGATCTAGTCCCGGTCCAGTCCTGCTCTAGTCCTGATCTAGTCCTGCTCTAGTCCTGGTCTAGTCCCAGTCTAGTCCTGCTCTAGTCCTGCTCTAGTCCCAGTCCAGTCCTGCTCTAGTCCCAGTCCAGTCCTGCTCTAGTCCTGGTCTAGTCCCAGTCCAGTCCTGCTCTAGTCCTGCTCTAGTCCCAGTCCAGTCCTGCTCTAGTCCTGGTCTAGTCCCAGTCCAGTCCTGCTCTAGTCCTGGTCTAGTCCCGGTCCAATCCTGCTCTAGTCCTGCTCTAGTCCCGGTCTAGTCCTGCTCTAGTCCTGGTCTAGTCCCGCTCTAGTCCCGGTCTAGTCCCGCTCTAGTCCTGCTCTAGTCCTGGTCTAGTCCCGCTCTAGTCCTGGTCTAGTCCTGATCTAGTCCTGGTCTAGTCCCGCTCTAGTCCTGCTCTAGTCCTGGTCTAGTCCCGCTCTAGTCCTGCTCTAGTCCTGGTCTAGTCCCGCTCTAGTCCCGGTCCAGTCCTGCTCTAGTCCTGCTCTAGTCCCGCTCTAGTCCCGCTCTAGTCCCGCTCTAGTCCTGGTCTAGTCCCGCTCTAGTCCCGCTCTAGTCCTGGTCTAGTCCCGCTCTAGTCCTGATCTAGTCCTGGTCTAGTCCCGGTTTAGTCCCGCTCTAGTCCTGCTCTAGTCCTGCTCTAGTCCCGCTCTAGTCCCGCTCTAGTCCCGCTCTCAAATCTGCCATTTTTAGGCAAAGTCCTCGAAAAGGTTATTTACCAACAGCTCACTGACTTCCTCTTAATAAACAACTCATTTGATGTTTTTCAGTCAGGTTTTAGACCTCATCACAGCACTGAGACTGCTCTTATCAAGGTGACAAATGACATCCGCCCCTGAACACTGGCCTTGGGCAAAGCCTCAGTCTTAATTCTGTTAGATCTGGCGCTGCTTTTGACACTGTCGATCATGGGATCCTCCTACAGAGACTAGAGGGACTGGGTGGGCATCACTGGCACTGCCCCCTATTGGTTGAAGTCCTACCTTGAGGACAGAGAGTACTTTGTTGAGATTGGTAACTGTGTCTCAGACCACGTGAGCTTGACCTGTGGGGTGCCCCAAGGGTCAATCCTGGGACCCCTTCTGTTCAACCTCTATATGCTGCCCTTAGGTCAGTTAATACTCAGCACAAATGTGTCTTATCACAACTACGCAGATGACACTCCAGATCTATGTCTCACTGACAGGCAGGTGAATATGGACCAGTGGATTCACTCTGTCACTGCATCCAACAGATCAGCGTGTGGATGCAAAACAATTTTCTTCAGCTAAACTCAGACAAGACTGAAATCATCGTCTTTGGGCGCAAGAAACAGAGAGAAAGTGTCAGCAGTCACCTCCAGTCTCTCGCCCTAAAACCGACAAATCAAGTTAGAAATCTGGGGGTAATAATGGACTCAGACCTGAACTTTAACTGCCACATCAAATCAATAACATCAACAGCCTTTTACCACCTAAAAACATTGCCAAAATTAAAGGTATAGTGTCTAAACCAGACTTGGAGAGACTTATCCATGCATTTGTCTCCCAGTAGGTTAGACTACTGCAACAGCCTGTTCACTGGCCTCCAAACGAGCTGTAAAACAGCTGCAGTACATCCAGAATGCTGCTGCTCGGTCTGACAAGAACCAGGAAGTCACGATCACATTAGTCCTGTACTCATGTCTCTGCACTGGCTTCCTGTGGGCTCAGAGGGAATTGACTTTAAAGCAGCTCTGCTTGTGTTCAAGTCTCCACGGCCAAGCACCAAAGAAAGTACATCTCTGACATGTTAGAGCCATATGAACCATCTCGTACTCTGAGGACCTCAGGGACCGGCCTCCCCTGCAGGTGCCTAGAGTCAGGACTAAACATGGGGAATCAGCATTTCAGTTTTTGCAGCTAAAATCTGGAACAGTCTCCCTGAAGATGTGAGACAGGCCTCCACTCTGACAATGTTTAAATCCAGGCTAAAAACAGTTCTGTTTAGACGTGCATACGACTGAAAGATCTATCTGCACTCTGACCTTTTAAAGTACTTTATTTTAAAATGATTTTAAAATGATTCTGTGTGTCTTTTTGTGTTTTGTGGTTTTAATGCAACTTTTCCTGTTTATGTAAAGCACTTTGAATTGCCCTGTGTACTAATTGTGCTCTACAAATAAACTTGCCTTGCCTTGCCTTGCCTTGCTCTAGTCCTGGTCTAGTCCCGCTCTAGTCCCGGTCCAGTCTTGCTCTAGTCCCGCTCTAGTCCCGGTCTAGTCCCGCTCTAGTCCCGCTCTAGTCCTGGTCTAGTCCCGCTCTAGTCCTGATCTAGTCCTGGTCTAGTCCCGGTTTAGTCCTGGTCTAGTCCTGCTCTAGTCCCGCTCTAGTCCCGCTCTAGTCCTGGTCTAGTCCCGCTCTAGTCCCGCTCTAGTCCTGGTCTAGTCCCGCTCTAGTCCCGCTCTAGTCCTGGTCTAGTCCCGCTCTAGTCCCGCTCTAGTCCCGCTCTAGTCCAGGTCTAGTCCTGGCCTGTTGTTGTTCCTGATAAAACAATCTGAAGCGTGTGTTGCTCATGGTTCTGAGGACAGGTGTGTTGTGGTGCGTTCGCGGTCTCTCGTCTCTTTAATGACTCCCTGGTGGTGTATTCAAGGGCCTCCCCAGAGTCCGGACCTGATACTGGATCCAAGCCCGGTCCCGCTTGAGTCATTAGGACATCATTACCCACAATCCCATGTCACTGTAGCCACAATCCCCCGAGAGAGCTTTTTATGAATCATCACTAAAGAAACGGTTTGTTCTGAGGGTTTAGACCTGGTTTAGCCCTGGTTTAGTCCTGGTTTAGTCCTGGTTTAGTACTGGTTTAGCCCTGGTTTAGTCCTGGTTTAGTACTGGTTTAGTCCTGGTTTAGCCCTGGTTTAGTACTGATTTAGTCCTGGTTTAGACCTGGTTTAGTCCTGGTTTAGTACTGTTTTAGTCCTGGTTTAGTCCTGGTTTAGACCTGGTTTAGTCCTGGTTTAGACCTGGTTTAGTCCTGGTTTAAGAGTTTAGTCTTGATTTGGACCAACTGGAATACTTTATAATAACTACACTTTTTAAAAAGCTTTAAGAGAGACTTGGACATAATGAACAAACAGTTAAGGATGATTCAAATGTAACTTAATTAAGAAGTATGTTATTCATTATGTCATTATGTTATTAATGAAGTATTAACTAACCCTCAGTCCTTCTTTATCAACTTTTTATTGGTTGTGAGTGAAGTCTTTGTTTATGCTTTACTAAAAGTGTAGTTATGATTAATATTATTTATACATACAGTATATTGTTACCCAACATTCTTAAGAATTGAACAGACCAGAAATCCAAATGTGGAAAAGTGTTAAAAAAAATAGATTTGCAGAGTGTGATGATGCTGGGATTTTAATCAACAAACTATTAGTATTATTATTATTATCATTATCATTATCATTATCATTATCATTATCATTATCATTATCATTATTATTATTATTATTATTATTATTATTATTATTATTATTAATAATAATATAAGTAAATATGTTCCATCCATTACATTATTATATTACATTGTTTGACTTTTGTCCTGATGTGGACGTCTCAGTCACAGTCAGTGGGTCTTTGGACATCACTCCCAGAAATATAATGAACATTTGTTTCCTTTCATTAATATGATTATTTTTCTGGGGAAAATGTTTATTTTTTTAAAGGTAAAACAACATCAACTCTATGTTTACAACATTTTAAAATCACAACTCATTATTAGTATATTCTACAAAAAATAATTGCAACAGAGAATGCCTCCCATGTTTGAAATGTATTAGTGGATGTGGATGGTATGGATGTGATGTGTGGAAGTCTGTGAATGTTTACCTCCTTTGGTTTGTAGATAAATAAATACAAAAATCCATAATCCATAAAGCATTCATAATGCAAAAGACAATCGGTTTCACTTTGTTATGTTCCGTTTTCTAAGAATAGTTTCATGAAGCCGCAGGTTTATTCAGAGGACAACACCGCCATCTAGTGTCCGAACTGGAAACGACATCCTCACTGGTTTGGCCTGGTCTAGTCTTTATGTGACTGATGAAGCTGGGTTTAGATGTAACTCAAGATTAAGTTTAATCCCTGTTTACACCAGGTTTAGACCATGTTTACACCAGGTTTAGATCCTGTTTACACCAGGTTTAGATCCTGTTTACACCAGGTTTAAAACGTGTTTAGACCAGGTTTAGACCTTGTTTAGACCAGGTTTAGACCTTGTTTAGACCAGGTTTAGACCCTGTTTAGACCAGGTTTAGACCTTGTTTAGACCAGGTTTAGACCTTGTTTAGACCAGGTTTAGACCCTGTTTAGACCAGGTTTAGACCTTGTTTAGACCAGGTTTTTTTCTAGTAAAGTTCATGGAAATGTTGTTCCCTGTGGCTTTAATATTCCACAGTATGGCATTATACATATCTATCTCAATAGATTGAGTGTTCAAAAGTAAAGATTCCACGTCCAGAGAGCGACTCACAGTTGCTTTAGGATTAAACTAGGACTAAACACAAAACTAATCCTTGACCAGACCAGGACCAAACCCAATCTACATCTGGACTAAACTGGGCTCAAACCAGGACACGACGAGGACAAGCCACAACATCTTTTAACGTAATACCTATTTATACTTATATAACACTTATATTTTGCTCCTTAATCTATACTTTTACTCAAGTAACAAAATGAAGTACTCCTTCTACCAGCGGCATTTCCTTATTTTCGATAAGGAAGTGCGTTCAAGTTAAAGTACACCGTGTAACTTTTCTTCTTAAAGGAGACATTATGTAAACTTGACTTTAATAAACGTAAAGTCCGTACTTTATTCCTGCATGTGTGAGTTAACCCTGTATTGTCCTGACACTGAGGCTCCAGAGCTCAGAAAAGCCCTGTTTTCACCCACCCCCTAGCCCCGCCCACATCCTGTACTTAGTTGTGATTATTTGAAAAAGTCAGTCTGCGAGTGACACACAGTTCTAAAATGTCACTAAAACAGCACTAAAAAAAAACATGTAAATGACAATCGCCTGCCTTTTACAGTGAGAAGGCGGGGCTTATCAGTTCTGGAGTTTTTAACAGGAAGTCAATGGATCTGTTTGTATGTTATAAGCCATTTTAGATCAGTTACTTCAATGTAAAATTATGATCTACTTACATTATACTTCATTACTAAGAGGCCATAAAAAACTCCTTTAAACACATCTATCATGCATTTCTTAAACTACAGATGATTTCACGCTAAAATAAACCATTACGGACATATTTCCGTCTCTCTGTGAGTTTAACTGCCGCGTTGTCAGGCCTGAGAGCACATGGAGCTGTAAATGAAGTGTCGCCCCCCGGTGGTCAGCGCGCAGACGTGTCACTGCAGCTATTCTTAGGCCCGGCCCGACACCTTTAAACTCAGGTGAAGGTGCAAATGAAGGAGCCCGGGGACGACTGCCGCTCCTCCTCACGCTCTGTGACGATGAAGGTAAAAGAGCCATGAATGTCACGACCGTCGCATGTTGTCGTTGTCAGAACAGAAGCTTAAACGATCTGTTTAGAGGTGTACGTGACAGGCTGACAGGGGCGGCGGGCGGGGGGGTCCTCAGGGCGTGTGCAGGGAGACATTTGTCAAATTTGAGAGCTTTTTAAGACCTTTAGTGAAATCTTTAAGACCTTTTCATAACCCATCTAGCAATTCTTTGGAATTACAAACACACGCCATGTTTAGGAAAATATGACATACTTTAGAAATATTGAAATATACAATATTAGCTAAAGAAATGGAGTTACGTCTGATCGAGCACTCCTTCACGTACGAATGAACAGTGAGGCAAAAGTTCCATATCAAAGTCTATCAAATGTTTGTTTCATGATATTTATCTTCTCTTCACCGCTCACATGTAAAAGAGGATGTTTAGTGTCATTAGATTCTTACCAGAAGCACAAGATCAGAAATCTCAACTCAAACTTGTCATCTGAGCTAAAGGCTAACTAGCCTTTAGCTCAGATGACAAGTTTTACTCTCTAAATTTAAATACCAAAAGGTTTACACACTGAACAGTGATTCTTAACGAGGCTCTGGCTTAAATGTGCTCCATGTGTTGGTACCGGCTGACACTCGATGGTGCGGGCTAATGCTAACGTCGTCTTTGCGTCTGAACATGACCTGGGACACATTACTTTCCCTTCTCAACACAATCCCATCACATTTTATAGGATGATTCAGTAAAATACTGCGGAGGGGAATGATCGTTTAGGTTATGTAAGTAAGTAAATTTGAAAGATTATGATTATGATTCATGTTTTTAGAGCTTTTTAAAGGCCTTAATTTGACCTAGATTTATGTTTAGACTTTTAAGACTTTTTGGTATCCTGAGGATGCCCTGGTACTGGTTTCCCGGGGCCCAGAGCATGCAAGGGCCCTTAAAACCATGTCATGATTTATTTATTTTTTCTTTTTAAAGTTATTTTTGTTTCAATAAAATGCAATGTGGTTGCATTGTGGCTCAATTATGCATGAGCTCTGAGGGCCCCATCACCCCTTTAAGAAAAGAGGAAAATTATTGTTCACATTTTGGCCAAGTTGAAAACAAATTAAACTAGTGATTTTAATTTAAGGATAGTGTATTTTCTTATTGCAATAATACATTTTGAGCATAAAAAAAACACAGAGCTGTATCATAACATAAGCCGGTAGCTACACAGGATGTCTATAATATTTGGAAAGTTCATTCTGTCGTCTTGTAAATGTTACCTTCAAACCTCCGACGAAGGCAGAGACACGTCAGGTACATGAGCTGGTAGCTTTTTACAACTGTCCTATTAGAAACTCCCAGGTTTTGATGTCTATAAGTTAGCGTGTTGTTGTTCAGTGTATGTAGAAACCACAGGTGTATATTCTAGAAAAAGTGAATGAAAATAAACCGAAACAATAAAGAAATGTTCTGGGATAAATACATCCTACGCCCCTGTGGTGGGTTTAGGCTGAGTCTGAAGGAGGCTCCGACACTTTGGGCATTTGTTGAGTTTTGACAATTCCTCTTTAAAAGGAGGGATGACTGATGACTGATGAGTTATAGATCTCTTATTATATTTAGCCTGCCGAAGGGCTTGATAGTTATTTCTTATCAGATGCTGGACAATACAATACATGAAAAAATAAATAAAAATCAACTGGGTCTAAGCAGGTACAGCTGTAGCATCTACACACCAAACTTTACAATCTTGGACCGAACAAGATTTAGACGGAACAAAAGGATTTGCACAGATCTGAATCTAAGTCTGATTCATTCAAGTTTTAATTTTTATGCTAATTTTCAGTAAAATCTAGTCAAAAATTGTGAATAAGAAATCCAATCCCCCCTCTGTACATTTGTTTGTATCCAATAAGTCGACCAAATGAACAGTACATTTAAACCTGGTCCTGTCCATTTTTCAGGTTTAAAAATCGTACCAAATGAAAACATCACCTGATGAAAGACGTCTTACATTTACTGTGAGTAAACTACAGGAGTACAGAGAACTGAAGTCACTAAATGTGTCTCATTTGGAGAAACTCATTTGTAAAGTAGATGAGTGTTGATGCTTGTGACCCATTACTTTAAAAACTCCCAGTTCTTTTGCCCAATTCCAGTCGCTGCAGACTTGTGGATAAAACGTAGAATCCAATAAATCATTGTAATAAGTTCAAACCAGCAGAGACTTCTTTAAAACAGTTTGTCTTTATTTGTCCTGGACCTCCTGAGGCTCGTCTCACACCAAAGTTGTGTCTTTAGGCTCTGTCCACACAGATGTGACACTTTAGAAAAAAGCTGCAGTTAAACTATTCAAAATACAAATGAAAGATAACAGAAGTAAATGTCTTAACACTGGCATTTTATGACATTTTAAACATTGCTTACTTTCCAAATGTTGAGTTACAGCTAACAACACAAATAAATAAACCAGAGTTGGTACTTTCTTGTCGCCTCATTAAGTGTTTAGCTCACACACATCAGAACCAAGAGCGGAAAAGGCTGTAGAATTCACTCTACACTTCTAAAAGGAAATAAATAAAACTATAAGAAATCAACATTTTTGGAAATGTATTTGTGCACTTTTGACTCTCAGCCCTCTTGGTCTTGTGATGTGATGTATGCTTTAATGCTCATAAAAAAATACTATATCTGTAAATGCAAAAAGCTAAGAAAAGAGTGAAAACTGAAATGAAAAATGACATCAAGACCACAGAATAAGTCAATCTTCCTCACAAATTATATTCGATTTACTGATTGTGCCCTATTTTTTAACGTTATTTTTGAAATGTGTATATTATACTTTCATTATAATCATTTATGCATTTAAAAGGACTGTGAGGCGTTCCCTGTGTTTGTGTGCTCCATCTACAGGCAGCAGAGGGTTTTACCGTGAGGGAAAAAAACGACTTAAAAACAGCCCTCACATGTTAGAACAGGGTTAAAAACTCAAAGAAAGTATATTTTTTCATAACACGTGTCCATTAAAAGTCTCAACCTTTTCACCACAAAATTGCACTCTGAGAACTGTCTCCCAACCAAAACTCTAGTCTACAGGTTTTTTGGCTTTTTTCTTAACACAAAATTCAAAACATAATAAAAAAAAATAATAAGTTTGTCTGAGTCTTTGTCTAGTTTTGCTCTTCACTATTTTTCGATGTCCAGCGTCTAGACCACCTTCAGAAACATCTCACAGCAAGTAAAAAAATAACAAACTTAAATGATCTTTTCCAGAATGTCCAGTAGTTTAAAACCAGTTTGAAACACTGTATTGTTTAAGTTTGAAGTCCTGGTTACATTGCAGATCGTCCAAAATAATCCAAAATGGCCGCTCAATAACACTTGTGGTGTGAGTGTGGTGAGAGCCATAGAGAAGCAACCAGTCCAGGCTTGTAGTCCATTGTAGACTTCTTTACCCACAATACGATTTTAGTCCCTTCTGGTTGCAGTCTTTTGTGGACATTCTGAAGTTCATTTTTCTGCTGTCGCTTTGTCCTTAAATGCTTCCCAGAATGCACCAGGGTCGTGGCAGAGAGGACGACTACAGTGGACACACAAGCAGACACCAAAGTGGACATAGTGCCATCTTGTGACAGTAGGATAAGGATTATGGTGACAGTTAGACATGCAACATTCCCTGGAGGCACTGCTCTGTCTGAAGCTCTGTTACTCAAGTTAGACTTGAATCTGAGCTTTGTTTAACACAATCTACAGAAAGAACTGACTTCATTGACACTACAACAGCTGAACTGATGTGCGCAGTTAAACAAGCCCTTTTGTTTCAAATAACATTCAATTACAAGCTAGTTAGCATTAGGTCATGGTGATCTGTTGTTTGAATCTATTTTGTGTTTTGTTCTTGAGTTTTCAAACAACTAAAAAGTTACCAGGCTGTTAATGTTTACATTGTGTCACCATGGAAACAGTGGAACTGTCCTTCATAGAAATGGTTGCCATTACATTTTTTCCAAAAACAGATGTAGTGATGAGCGGATCAATACCAATATCAATCTTGACTGAGGTTCTGAAAAGTATGGATTCTCGTGCAAAAATACTGTTACATTTGTCAAGAAAAAGTTGTTCCTTTTGTACATTTTTGAAATAAATATATATTTTTTTAGTTTATGAGATAGATCAAGCTGGGGTGAAGTGAAGATAATGATAGCCTCTCTACACTTTGAATTAGGTTAAATTCTTTGAAATAAAGGCGTTTCATCACATTTTAATCCAAATCCCGATGCTATTGGTATTGAATCAACATTGCGATACTTGCCATATTATTACTTGGTATTGGATCATTGGTTCACCCTTCACTATTCCCCAGTAAGACATTTTATTTCTATTCTCTAACCCAAATTATTTCATGCGGATCTATAAGTGCATGTGCTCCAGTCACAAGATGGCCGCCCTCTGTAGGTGCCCAGTGGAGAGTCAGCTCTAGTGTGTCGTCCTCTCTGCTCTGGTCTCTTCCAGTTCCATCTCATGCTCCAGGCTGAGGCGGGCTGCACCCACAATGCCCTGGGTGTGTGAGAGCCTATCCCAGAATGCACCAGGGCGTGACCTCCTGGTCACACTCCAGTTTGGTGTTGATGACAGTACACGGGGCTCCGTTTATGCTCAGGTCCTGTCTGGAGTCCACAGAGTACCTGAGGTTGGACAGTCCTCCGTCCGGGTCCACCTTGAACTGCTCCTGCACAAACACACGTGTTATTATTGTCTTCAGTCGTGTGGGACGTATGTTTTCACTGATCTTTGTGCTTTAGTCCAGGCTAATGTAGCCCTAGCACGATCATGTACCACATCAAACAGTCAAACAAACAATACGCAGGCATATACTGTTGTTACTTCAGTGTTCGGTTATTATTGTAGTATTGAAGTATTGTCCTCTTTATTTATATTGGTATGCATTTTTTAACAACTGTGGTGAAATAATGGAATATATTTTAAAGTAGGAAGGGTAAAGGGTAGTTAGGCTAAAAAAGGTTTTCTCAACAAGTTAGTAGACTATAAACACTACGTGGTGGTGGAGTCCTGTTTTGTAGTTAGATTACTTAAAATATTATTGTATTATAATATTATACTATATATATATGATAACACTAATATTAAATAGGAATGAAAAGTAACCATTTTTATGAAAACAACAAAGTAAAGTCTGAAGTAGAAGAGCTTGGTTTGGTGAATATAACTTTAAACATTATTTGCGACGGTCTCAACTAGGGATACACATTTTCAGAGTTATCTTTAACATTAGTTGGAGCCCTTAGCGGCCAATAGTCTGTTTAATAATTATGTTAGTGGAGTGCTTTTTGTTTTCTTACTAGACTGTTTATTAACCTTTAATCAACCATGATCCTCCTGCTGTGGCTAAGTGTGCGTTCACCATACACTTTTATCGATCAAACCAAATGTACAGAAACATCTTGAGCCAGATTTCCTTCAGATGGGTCATTAGGTACCACCGGTAATAGACTGGAATCATCTTTTTATTCCTAAATGTGAGATCCAAGTTAAATAAATCATGTATGAACAATACTAGGCCATAAATACTGCAGTGTCTCAAGTTTGCTCAGTGTTTATGTGATTAATCTTTTCATATTGAAGTTTCTGCAAACTTTTTTTTTTTTTGTATGTATGACTGTATTGTGGCACTTGCACGCCCTCTGGTGGAGCCACTGCGTATAGCAGGTTAATATTCACCTTATACTGGAAGTTTCAGTGGGCGTCGCCATCTGTTGTATTAGTTTACATAGAGATGCCAATCTCAACAGCAATTAAGTTCTACACGGACCACAAAGTTCTTTGCCGGTGCATTCATGGCTTGTTGGTCACATGAACAAAAAAAGAAACCTATTTTATTATAATATTTTACCGGCGAGACCTTTCCTTATTTCTCCACTCGCAGAAAGAGGCAAAAGTGGGCGGAATAAGATAAATAGGAAACAGGCAAATGAAGTTAACCAAGTTCCAGTTAACCAAGTAAATGCTTTCACTCGGTTAAGCATTTAATAAAGACTAATTGGCTAACCATGAACACCCTCAGTTTGAACAGTTCTTTCAGATTGCAGTACTATAGGATTTACAGTACAGTTAGTCCCGTTCAGGTTCCTCTGGTACCTGTTTCTGTGCGGCCACCCTCTTCTGGTCCCTCTTCCTCCAGGCCGGGTCGTGGATGTGCATAAAAGTCTTGTACCCCGTTGTTATCCCGGTCGGCCGGAACAGCTACACAAATACATGACATTCACATTACACTCACAGAAACACAAAGTCAAGACTCAAACATAAAACCACGGTTGTACCTGCAGCTCGGCTTTCTTCAGGCGCCTGTAGAACTCATCATCCTCTCGACCCCAGCCCCAAAAACGGTTTGACATGCCGTTACACTGAAACACAGACAAAAATAACTGTTGCATTTGGAAGACCAAAGTACAATTCTCGTACAATTATCGTTTTCCTCGTCAAAACCAGCACGTGTGAACAAGAAGAAAGAAAACAGATCACTCACATCAGATGCAACTGTTTATATGACACTTCAATAATCTGACAACTCTAGATTTCATCACATTTTTGGTCTGCAATGAAACACAGCCAGTGTATCTAAGTGTGGAAACAAAACAGTGGACTAAATAGACTTTAGAATGCACTTCTTAAACATGATGCATTTATTAATGGAGAGTGGGAGAGCCTTGGGCCCAGATAGTGCCCTATGTAGTTCTGGTTAAGCACCAAGTGGAAACCTGGTGCTAATGCAGTTTAATAAAGGCTAGAGAAAGACTGTTGCCCTGTTGCTGTGGCACTTGTGGTGTCCATCTTGTGTGGAGGCAGATGGCCATGTTAAAAGCAAAATTGAATTGAAAATCATGTAAAAACAAAGTTTGACTGAATGACAGTAGCACTTTGAGATACGCGTCAAGCTTGTAAAGAACACACGCAAACTCCACAAAGAAAGACCCCAACTGGTCGAGGACTCAAACCAGCCGTGAGGCACAGGATGTTGAAATCCAGCCCCAAACTCTGCTGCAGCTCAGCAAGTGGTGCAACCAAACCAAAAAAGGGGCTCCAGAAACGCTGATTTGGATTAAATGGACACTGTTTACAGTTTTATGTGGTTAAAGTATGTCACATAGTTATATCATTGTTTGGTTAATTACTATGCATATTAATTCTGATCATTCACACTTTTTACCTGAATAAAAGAAAAGAAAAAAATTCTATACATATTTAAAACTTTATGTTTAAGAAATGCAAAAGCAAACCATTTGACACTAAACCAAAGGGCCTTACAATGACTGAAAATGTATCAGAGTGTGATTCTAATGCTGTGCACTGTGACCCCTGAACTTTGACCCAGGCTGCCCCCATTAGCTTTAACAGAAGATGCTAACTATGCTAACACCATACGTAGCGCAGTGATCAACGTCATTGTATTGATTGGAAAATCATCTCAGTGACTGATGATGGAGATGAAGTTGGTTAATTGTGTTTGTGGCTGAATGGGGCCAGTGAAGACTGCAAATCCAAAAAACGTTCTTGGCCACTGACCGAAGTCACGCGAGACTGAAAAATCAGCAGATTTAATTTGCAGAGCGATTAATTGGTCTGACTCTATTAGTCCTACTCCTACTCACCATCTTGTAGTGCTTCTTGGTGAGCAGCAGGATCCCTCCCACGTAGGTCTTGTAGTGGTAGAGCGGGTGCAGCTCCGGCGAGGCCACGTGGAAGGGTCCGTCACCAGGGAAACCGTAGTCCAGGGCGTCGTTCAGCGGCAGCAGGTCCACATCATGCATGGCCAAGTAGTCTGTGTCGTTACCGCTCTCCAGGAAGCCCACATTTATCAGAGAAGCTCGGTTAAACCTGTGGACAACACGGTTCAGTCCTGGTCCAGTCCTGGCCCAGTCCCGGTCCAGTCCCGTCCCAGTCCCGTCCCAGTCCCGGTCCAGTCCCGGTCCAGTCCCGGCCCAGTCCCGGCCCAGTCCCGGCCCAGTCCCGGCCCAGTCCCGGCCCAGTCCTCACCTGTAGTGGTCTATCTGGTTGACTATGAGGATCTTGTGTCTGATCTTCTTCTTGTTGAGGAACGTGTGCATGAACGGCACAAAGACCAGGAGCTCTTCAAACCTCTCCCTGAAGGGCACCACCAGGGCCAGTTTGTGAGGGCCCCAGCTGGTCGGGTCTGGGTTTGGCTCCGGCAGCGGGGGGCAGGGGGCCGAGGAGTGCTGGGCCGTGGACATGTCTCCTGAACACGTGAGCTGCAGCCAGAGGAGAGACGCCAGGACCAGGACCACGCAGAGCCCGAAGAGCTGGAAGACACTGCAGCGAGGACAGCGCCACACGCTCAGAGGGAACCTGGGCACACGGAGGCTCTGGGTCAGACGGAGTTTAGGCCTGGTCACTTTCAACGGAGGATTGGGGTTAGTCCTGGTTTAGACCTGGTTACTTTCCAGGGCGGATCTGGGTTAGTCTGGGTTTAGGCCTGGTTACTTTCAGGGGGGGGATCTGCTTTAGTTCTGGGTTAGTCTTGATTTAGTTCTAGTCTTCTTAAGTCTTGGTTTAGTTCTAGCCTTAGTCTTGGTTTAGCCCTGGTCTTATTCTTGGTCTAGATCTAGGCTTAGTCTAGGTTTAGTCCTGGGTTAATTTCTGGCCTTACTCTTGGTTTAATTCTGGTCTTAGTCTGGGTTTAATTCTAGCTTAGTCTTGGTTAATTTTTGGTCTTACTCTTGGTTTCATTCTGGCTGTAGTTTTGTTTTAGTCTTGGTTCATTTTGGTCTAAGTCTTGGTTTAGTTCCGGCCTTATTGTTAGTTTAGTTCTAGTCTTGGTGTTGGTTTAGTTCTTGTAGCCTCAGGCAGAGTCAGGCACGTGTCACACCAGCTCCATCTACAGGAAAGCACTAGTTTACATTATTTACATTATGCTTTATTCAGACCATTGTCAGAGGACATTCAAGTGAAGGTGAGAGAAAATCAACTGTGAATATAACATTATAAAAGCAAACAAATGAAAATATCGACCATACTTAGGGCTGGGCGATATAACAAAAACATATCATCACGAATTTCTTGGGACCAAATCATGATTTCGATTTTGTCACGATTTGTGTTCACTTTGTATAAATAGAGCTGCACGATTTAGGAAAAATATCAAATTGTTATTTTTCTGAGCAGTGTGATTAAGATTAGATTTGCATGTGTTTGTGTTTTAATAATAGGATGCTGTTCAAATTCACATTTTAAGCATCATTTTGTCGCTTTTAGTAGTGTTTTTGTTCAGTTCAGTTGTGATTGTCATATTTAGTTGCACCTCTGTCGTTTTTAGTCACATTTTTGTCGCTTTTGAATGCATTTTTAATTGCATTTGGTCGCTTGTTTCAGAACATGTTTGTACAAATTCAAACTACAGTATTAGCAGTTTTCATTCAAATCAAAGCAAGACATTTTGTTGTTTGTGGAAGAAATTAGTCTTTGTGATTTGTTGATTTCATCCATTCAAATTGCGATTTTGAGTCGATTTGGTTTAATCGTGCAGTTCTGACCTTTAAGAGGTAAATAAAGTCATCTGCTCAGAGGCTTCAGAGGCTAAACAACAGGAGAAAAAGTGTGTTTGAACAGACAGCTGCATTAAAGACACAAACAGTCAATCACGATACCATGATTTCACAAAAACAGCAGATTGTCACAGGGACCAACTCATGATTCGATTTTTATCACCACATCACCCAGCCCTAATCACACTATTCATTTAAGTCAATGTTAAAAGTTCAAATTTATAAATGATTAATAATCAGTGTGAGATCTGCAACACGTCATCAAACAAAGTTAATTTTAAATCTTTAAAGGTGCACTTTGTAACTTTTCTTGCCTCAACGAAGATGGCATTGCTTTGCCTGAAATGTCCACAGTGTGGCATTAAGGACGGGACTCTGTGATAATAAGGGGTGCCACAGGGGGGCAGTAGAGGCTCTAGAATGGCAAAGTGCAAGTGTCCTTTGGCAAGACACACATTGCCTATCGAGAATGTGGTGTGCGCAAGTGACTGGTGGTGGTGGGAGCTGGGGCAGATTGGCAGCCTCACTTCCATCAGTCTGCCCCAGGGCAACTGTGGCTACAGAAAGGGCTTAGTGAAAGAAGCTTTGAGTGTCATGAAAAGGCACTGCACAATTGTCCATACACTATACAATTAATAAAGCTCGATGAATCGTTCCACTGTAACGTCCCACTAAAGACCGTGATCTGGACACTCCTGAAATGAAAACAATGGATGGATATCTTTGGACTGTTGACAATTGGTAAAACGCACTGACAAAAAACTGGATGGAAATGAGGAAATGAAGGACTGGACATAAACAACTTGTACTAAATGTAAACTGAAAATACTTTTGGAACTTGGACAAGGACAAATTTGGTGGCCATTGGGACAAATGTGTACGGCAACAAGCCAGAATGTCTGTAAAATGAATCACAAAAGTGCAGAAATCTCACTTTACAACATCACTTTTTAGTTTTATCAGCTCCTTGTGGCATGTTTTACTATCAGTGATAAACTCAACATTCAGTTTTGTTTGATGTTTGTCTTTCTTGTTTGAAAAAAATAGGAACAAAATGTGCTATAAATCCTATGTATTACTTTTAACCTTAAACCAAGTAAATAAAGGCAAAGTTACAGATAGAGTTGAAAGGTGATCTCGCTCACACATGCTCATGCATGTCTTTTCAAGGTGTTTGGAGCGATAAAAACAAATGTATCTGCCCTGCATTCAAAATTACGTTTAATGCCTTACTGTGGAACATTTCAGGCAAAGAATTTCCACCTGAAAATTTACATTGTGCAGCTCTAAGTTTTGCTTTAAAGCCATACATTTTCATGCACTATTCACTCCAAACCTCTTCTTTCCTGTTTATTCACTCACTTCTGGTCCACTTTTGAGATTTCACTCCTTCAAAAACCAACAATAACAATCAACTCACATCCTCCGCTGACAGAAACATGACACTTTCAACCGGAGGTGGGCAATATGTCGATATTTTAGTATAAAAGAGTATAAAATTATACTTCTTTAATCTTGTGGATCATTTTGCAGTCAGTTCATTGTTAGATACTTAAACCACAACAAATGCATTTAAAGGCATGTTTGAACACAAAACAGGATTAAAAACCAGGACTAAAACAAGGCTAAAACAGGTCTAAAGCAAGACTAAACTGTCTTTACTAAGGACTAAAACGAAACTAAAGATAAAAAACAGGTCTTCACCCGGGATTAATATGGACTAAAGCAAAACTAAAACAGGACTAAACCAGGGACAGGACTAAACGAGGGACAGGACTAAACGAGGGACAGCACCAGAACTAAAGACAGACTAAACCAGGTCTAAAGGACTCATTCAGTGAGAAAACCAGAACTAAAGCAAGACTAAAGCAGGTCTTCACCAATGATTAAAACTGTGGACATAACTTGGTTAAGATGGACGGGCTTGACACATCATTTTGAAGCAGCCTCCATAGGAATAGTCACACCCGGCACACTCCTAGGGGGCCTGGCCCTATCCCAGGGCACCCTGGAAGAATCAGACTGCGGAGTGAAGGGGGGGCTAGACAAAACCAGTACTACAGTAAAACAGGTCTTCACCAAGGACTATAACTGGACTAAACCGGGGACAAAACCAGGAACAGAACGAAACTAAAAGAGGACCAAGGATTAAAACAGGACTAAAGCAAAACTAAAACTGGACTAAACCAGAGAGAACACCAGAACCAAAAGAGAAAACCTGAACTTAACCAGGACTAAAGCAAGACTAAACTAGGTCTTCACAAAGGGCTAAAACAGGACTAAAGTAAGACTAAAACAGGAACAACACCAATATCACATATTTTTTCCTGACTATAGCTCGATTCTCCAAAAGTATCGAGATGTTCATTTTTGTAAATATTGCCCACCTCTATTTTGAAGTCATTATTAAAAATCCAAAGTAAATCTCACCTTTTCTCTTCTTTAAAATACAACACTGGCTTTCTCCTGGACGAGTACATCATGTTTGTGCGCGGAGCAGTCTGGACGCGGCTCTTTTACGTTTCAAAGGCATTTAAGTGTGTAGAAATTCCCGTAATTAAATACATTTTACACAAATAAAGCCCCCATGCTAACTGAATCCATCAGCTATAACAGCAATACGTCTGATGTCCATTTTAAGGTATAAAATTGACTGCAAAATGTTAGAAATCCATTTGGAGCTCCGCGCTGTGATGAGCTGCTCCCGGCTACTGTACACGTAGCATGGAGCGGGGACAGAGACGCACAAGTCCGCCGAAAAACACACTTTGAGCGGGTTCTAACTTAACATGTTACGATGACATCTTGCTCTGCTAAACCTCCGCAAACGCCGCTGTTATGTCAACGTTGAATTATTACAAGATTACAAGAAATACACAAGAAATAGACGCGTTTTGACGTGAAAATTCAGAACACAAGTCGATTGTAACACGGTCCGACGGGGAAATAGATCCGACCGGAACAGTGGTAAATAACATGTTCCGCCTTTCTATATTAATTATTTTTTGTCTGTATTTCTTTAAATTTACTGCTGGTTCATATTCTGCTTGGCTTCTTTGAAAATGTTTTGTGTAAGACTAATTAAATATATCTCATAAATCTCTAAAACTCTTGATGTACACATACACACACTTTTTATTACACGTATTTTATTGCGTTATGGATAGCTGATGGGACAACAGACCTAAAAAAAAAAAAGTTAATTACAAATATCTGTGCTTTATTTGTTAGTGGGCTAGTACAGAATTACCGTCAAAATTCAATCAAATTCAATCAAATTCAATCTGCACATGAAACTTTGTGAACTCTGTTTAAAATGACAAACTAAGACTACAAGGGACTGAAAATATATTTTCTGAATTCAGTAAAAGTAGTTCAACCTTTATTTGGTTAAAATAAAAATAAAATAAATATCACAGCCAATGTTGTTACTAATCTGTGCCATGTCAAGTCAAGTATTTTTGGACAAAACTGATTAACAGATTAAAAAACAACAGGTCACACGGGTTGAATTCCTATATAAATTAATGAAACACACATTTACTTTTATTCCACATTTATTTAAAACACATCTTGGTTAAGTCACAGTTTGATAAAAACTTGACATTATAAACCATTCACCTTCAAACTTGTATTATCTCTGAGTGCAATCTTCACACAATCTCTAGAAAAATAACCAAAATTTTAAATAAAGCAGAAACAAAACAGAAATCCCCCCAAAAGACCAAAATTCAAACAATTTTTTAGATTTTGAGGACCTAGAGACACGAGCATAGATACTTTTAGGAATCAAAATTTTCTACATTGTAAAAATTAAAAATAAATCTATGGATTGGACCAGGATTGGGGCTTGAAAGACTTTACCATTTGGAAATAGAAAAGGTTTTGTGTACAGAATAAAAAATATCTATGTACATATAAACCGGTCCTAAACTTGTGCCAAATCCTAAAGCTCTTTCTCTGTGTAAAAACTGCATTCACTTCTTGTTAATATATTAAAAATAGTTGAAAAAACAAACTCCAGCGGCGGCCAGTAACATTTACAGCAAACAGAGCCATCACATATCTGCCGTTCGGACGAAGTTCAGTTCAGGGGCTGACGCTTTTTCAGTTCGTTTTGTGCAGTTTTCCCCCACGTTTGTACTGCTGTTGGACTTCAAAAACCTGATGTTCTTCTCCAGAGCGCCGTTTCAGTTTAAAGCAGAACTCGGTGACGTTTTCCATAAACTGTGTTCACGTTCTAGAATGTGATAATGTCATAATCATAATCTCAGGTGGAGGGCGGGGCCTATGTAATTCTATGGGAGATTTACAGTTTTTGAAAGAAATCTCCAAAACAGAATTCCATAAATGTTTGTCTTTAGTCAGGATTGGCGCCTCAAACTTGTCACATTAATACTTACATTAATCTAATCTAATTTGTGAACTTCACTTTACTTGAAATGAAAATATTGTTATTGGCAAATATCAGCAATCGGCAACAGCAGCAAGACAAATATTGGATATCGGCTCAAAAATAAAAAATAAACAAAGCCATATCTGCCCATTGGTAAGTTGAATAATGGCACTACTTTGTGTCTGTTTGGGCAGCACAACTGATGAAATGTGTTTTATTTGCTTTCGTCTAACTCAAAATGACTTGCCGTTTCCATTTTTTGCCTTGAAAAGTTGTTTTTCCGTTGGTGCTTTTTCACAACGCAGTTCTAACGCGACCCAGTAAACAAATCTTTCCCAAAGCCCTACCCTTAACCAAATCAACTGTTCCTAAACCCTAACTTAACTTTAACTGAGAAAAAACATATTGTAAAAATAAAACATTTGCTAACATAGCTACCAATGCAAAGTGGTTGAGTGGCATAAATGATTGCGAAAAGCTAGCTTGTTGGCTAACAGGAGGGCACCTCAACAAATGGACTCAGAAGTGTCATTCAAGAAAGGAAAGCCATCAGTTCATTTGTGTAGGCTTCCAATGAGCGTAGTAATTAGTGTTCCTGTTGTTTATCAGGTTTTATACAACTGTTTACTTGGTTTTCTTCTTTTAGATGTCAGGTACAAACTAAATATTAAGTTGAGTTGCAGACTTCAATATTTGTTGTCAGACTGTAGCAGCTTTTTCACATTTTAGTTGTGTTCTCAGCTCTTACATGAACAAATGTCATTACTCACCAAAGATTCACAGCCAAAATTCAAATGTGATGCCACTTGTCTCCAGCTCAATTTCTAACCATAAAATCATTCTATAAAGTTGTGATGTTGTGTGCACACAGCCTATAGTTTGTGGTTGTACAGTAGATCATGCACATGCCCTCCAACGGAGCAGTAGCTGGTTCAAACCTAATCGTCGTAAAACCAAAAATACCAAACTAGTCACCGAGTTCAGCTTTAAAATGAAAATGGAAAGTGGACCAACGTGGACCGATTTTGGACCAGCCCAAGACCAGGTTTCAGAGCAGGATTTAGCCTCGGGTTTAGACCAGCTTCTTGGCCTCGAAGAAGGACTTGAGGTGTCTCATTTGCCAGATCCCGATGGCGACCAGGATCAGGGTCTGGACTATGGACCACCACAGGACTCTCTGGTTGGTGCTCTCGCTGGTTTGACGGAAGCGCTCTTCACGGTACTACGGACAAACAACAGTCAAGATCACATGATGAGCAGGTTCTTGTAGTAGTGGTAGTAGAAGTGGTATTAGTTGGAGTGGTGGTAGTAAAACCATTGGTTGTGATCATATGAGTAGTAGTAGCTTTTCCCTTTGATAGTTCTGCTCCTAGATCTGGTCTTTTGGCATACCATAGTACAAGCAGTAGTAGTATTAGAAGTATTAGCAATATTAGCAGTAGAGGTATTGGCAGTGGTAAAAGTAGTACTAAGCCACGTTTTGACTGGCCCTGATCTCTGGAGCGGTTCACTTCAGACGTGAGCAACTAATGTCACCCAAACATAACATGTTTTCTTAATCACTGACGTCTAACTGACTTATACTTTTTAATCATGAGGCCAATGTCAGCAATTCACAAAAAGACGTTCTAATTCCAAGTTTGTGGCTGTGAGACATAGCTAAAGGTAGAGTAAACAGGAAACTACTACTTCGTTTTCTGCGTTTATTTCCTTCTTTGCAAAGCCTCTACGCAGTGTTTGAACCTCTTTATGTGATGCACTGGTTTTGCATGTTAGATCATTATGAACTGGAAATATCATATTTTGGGTCTTGCGCTGTGCCTTGAACAGGAAAACAGCTGAGGCTAATGTGCTTTGCTAGCTTTTTTTTGCTAAAGATGTGAGCTCAACATATAAATTCAGCATCAGTGGAAATACAATATCAGAAGATCAAGTCAGTGTTTGGTCAGAAATGGTTCTTTTCTGTTTCTATCTGCTCTGTGTCTTGTTTTCACCCAAGTCTGTGTTCTCTCTGATCTGATCTGTGTGAAGGAGAGGTTTGGCAGGTCTTTCCTTCCTGCTGCTGTCAGACTTTACAATGAACACTGTTAGCCCTGAACATGTGTCAGTCACCCGCTATAATCATGTGAAATACTGTAACATGTGTCATTCACCCGCTATAATCATGTGCAATACTGTAACATGTGCCATTCACCCGCTATAATCATGTGCAATACTGTAACATGTGTCATTCACCCGCTATAATCATGTGCAATACTGTAACATGTGCCATTCACCCGCTATAATCATGTGCAATACTGTAACATGTCATTCACCCGCTATAATCATGTGCAATACTGTAACATGTGTCATTCACCCGCTATAATCATGTGCAATACTGTAACATGTGTCATTCACCCGCTATAATCATGTGCAATACTGTAACATGTGTCAGTCACCCGCTATAATCATGTGCAATACTGTAACATGTGTCAGTCACCCGCTATAATCATGTGCAATACTGTAACATGTGTCATTCACCTGTGATAATCATGTGCAATACTGTAACATGTCATTCACCTGTTATAACCATGTGCAATACTGTAACATGTGTCAGTCACCTGTTATAATCATGTGCAATACTGTAACATGTGTCATTCACCCGCTATAATCATGTGCAATACTGTAACATGTGTCATTCACCTGTTATAATCATGTGCAATACTGTAACATGTGTCATTCACCTGTTATAACCATGTGCAATACTGTAACATGTGTCAGTCACCCGCTATAATCATGTGCAATACTGTAACATGTGTCATTCACCTGTGATAATCATGTGCAATACTGTAACATGTGTCATTCACCTGTGATAATCATGTGCAATACTGTAACATGTGTCAGTCACCTGTTATAATCATGTGCAATACTGTAACATGTGTCAGTCACCTGTTATAATTATGTGCAATACTGTAACATGTGTCATTCACCTGTTATAATCATGTGCAATACTGTTACATGTGTCATTCACCTGTGATAATCATGTGCAATACTGTAACATGTGTCAGTCACCTGTTATAATCATGCGCAATACTGTAACATGTGTCATTCACCTGTGATAATCATGTGCAATACTGTAACATGTGTCAGTCACCTGTTATAATCATGTGCAATACTGTAACATGTGTCATTCACCTGTGATAATCATGTGCAATACTGTAACATGTGTCATTCACCTGTGATAATCATGTGCAATACTGTAACATGTGTCATTCACCTGTGATAATCATGTGCAATACTGTAACATGTGTCATTCACCTGTGATAATCATGTGCAATACTGTAACATGTGTCATTCACCTGTGATAATCATGTGCAATACTGTAACATGTGTCATTCACCTGTGATAATCATGTGCAATACTGTAACATGTGTCATTCACCTGCTATAATCATGTGCAATACTGTAACATGTGTCAGTCACCCGCTATAATCATGTGAAATACTGTAACATGTGTCAGTCACCCGCTATAATCATGTGCAATATAATTTAACAGACTATTAATACACTTTTACCTCACTATAGTCACTTACTGTATATAACATACACTTAAGCCACTTTAGTTGCCATTTACTATTTATTCCCAGACAGCCACCTACTGTAAATAAGAGTGTGCACTTTATACTTTATATTGTATTTTTATTACCATGTTTAGTAATTATTTATCCTATTTTTATTGCATGTGCCTATTTCATTCATTTCTGTTCTAAACTGTGTGTTGCAACATTGGAATTTCCCCATTGTGGGACAAATAAAGGATCTCTTATCTTATCTTATCTTATCTGATCATCTGCAGCCTAAAAACAGACTGCTTTGGAGCTCGTACTGCTCGTAGTTCACTTAAATGGTACAGCTAGTGTTGTCATGATACTAAAGTTTCAAATTGTATATGAATAGACTCGCTTCTTGATACCAGTTTTGATACCACAATAGATTTACATTTCAACACACAATAATAAGTGTACTTTATGTTTCCATGTATGTGCTCCTTATACTATTCTGACAGAGCTCAAGATCCTTCTAAAACTGTTCATGAAAGGTGACATTTTCTCCTGTTAAAATCTTTTTGGAGTATCTGATTTCAATAGTAGTTTTAGTATCGATTAGTATCTGATTTGTGATACGTTTGACCACTCTAGCTACGGCACGGTTCACTTAAGCCCAGACGTGCCCAAAGTGGGGGTCGTGGTCCAAACAGGAAGTAAATGAAGGGGTGCAGAGTTTGTAAGGGGCATCTGTTTGATTACATTAGTGCTGAAAAGCCTCTCGTGGTTGCAAAGGAGACCAAATCAAGTCTATTCCTCTGAAAACACATTCATATTAATACAAGAAAATGTCATCATCATCTCTTTGCAAATAAACTTTTTTAAATGAAGCACAAAATTAGTTTTGACTCTTGGTGCACTAATACGTACTCATTTTGACAATTTACTACATTTGGCCAACATGCTTTTAGGACTCTGGAGAAAGTTTCGTACCAATCCACTCCAAAGTGAACCAGTAGAAACAGAGCTTTAGCAGCCGTAGTATTACAGTAGTATTCAGTTTCCTGTTCTATGCATTTAGAGGACCATTTCTCATTCAAAAGATATCATATTTTGTTATAAATTGTTGTCTGTGGCATCTGTCCTACTTTCTCATCACTCTGAAACCCATGGATTAGTTAGTAGCAGTCACAGTAGTAATAGTGGTAGTTGTAGTAGTAGCAGTAGTTTTACCCTCTGGTAGTTCTGCTCCTTCTGGATCTGGTCCACCTGCTCCACCAGCTGCCTGACCCTGAGCTGCAGCTCCGTCAGTTTGTCTTTGGCTGCGATCTCGGCGTAGTTGTTGGCGTGTTCTCCCACCTGGATGTCCAAGTGCACTCTCTGGAACGGCAAACAAGTTACACGTCGCACAACTTTTAAATGAAAGCCCTCTGGATACGTTCAAATACAAACAGTCACAGTGTTTAGCCAGAGTATACATTTGAAAGAGAAGTAGATTTATTAAAGGCAAATTGGATTACACATGATCCAGAACATCTGAATTAGAGCTGCAACTAATGATTGTTTTAGTAGTCAGCAATTATTTTTCTCAACTAGATACATTGAGACTTTTTAAACACATTTTTAATCAAATGAAGGTTGAAATATGGGACTGGAGGTTTCTAGATAGAGAATGTATCAGAATAAAGTGTGTTATTGATGTACAGTGCAGAGAAACATTACAAATCTCAAAATATGACTAAGAGTATTTTTTATAATCGATAAGTCACAATTAATCGTTGCAGGCGTAACTCTAAATACAGCTTCCCGTGGGTAAATGAGAAGAGAACTATAAAAAGGTTAAAAGCTCTCGTTGAACATGGCCTCTGCTGAAGGGACAGGGGCGTGGCCGTACCAGCATGCCTCCAGCGAACAGGGCGAACTTGGAGGAGTTGGAGTGCAGGCAGATCTGGTGCTCTCCAGGAGTATGCGAGGTGAAGGTGAAGCGTCCCTCCGAGCCGTACTGACGAGACAGGATCACCTGCACAACAACGACACGACAGTCATTATGGACCAGGTACAGAACATTCTACTGCCCCTCTGAGCCGAACAAATGGAGAGTAGATTAGAAAATGACTTCAATTAATGACTTATTTGGGAATATTTCTTATGAAGTGTTCAATTTGTCCTCGGAGACGTTTTCTCCGAGTTTCCTTGTTCCATGGTGAGTGGATTACAGTTTGAGATAAGATGAGTAGGGCTGTCCTTTCCTCGTTTGGTCGATTAATCGGTGTCTTAGTTGACCAACGTTTTTATTAGTCAACCGATTATTTTATCTAGATTAAACCTTAAATAAGATACTAATGAGTAAGTGTTTAAATTAAGCATTATTTATCTTGATGTGAGGATTTTCTGACTGTCTTAAAAAATATTTGTCAATGGAACAAGCATAAAATATCTTGTTTTATTTCATATAAGAAAAACAGAAGAATTGACTCAAAGAAAGAAAATCTCCTGCACTTGAAATTAGAAGAAAAAAAAAACAGCTTGTTCCATTGGCAAATCTTTAAGATGGTAAAATACAATAAGATTAAGATAAATATGACTTCACTGGAGCACGTATCCACCTTTGATACTCATCTACACTGATCGAAGATAGTTGAATGACAAAAATAGCAAAATGAGAAAATGTGAGTGAATTTGCTGAAGATTTTGGAGTGAATCATGAGTTTAATGAAACTTATCTACATCTAACATAAATATACTGTTTAGTAGTACTTTTCTGCATAAATAGTTGTTTTAGCATGGATTCCAGTGCAGTTGTGTTCTTTTGAGAGTAGATTGGGTCAGAAACATGGACACGCTTCATAGTTTAGATATATTTTGCCACAGCCCCTTTTAGACGATTAATCGGCCGATAAAGCAGGTCTGTAGTCGAATTTCTTTAGTCGACTACAGCCCTAAACCTTTATTTGTCCCACAATGGGGAAATTCCTATGTTGCAATACACAGTTCAAGAACAGCAGGAAAACAGAAACGTGCAATTAAAAACAAGATAAATAACTTAAGACTTAAATCTAACTTCCAACACAATGTGCAGGTAGGGCAAAAATAAATATGTAAGAGAAGTAACACAAGCCAGGAAAGGGCTCGATTTGGCCAAAATATGGATCCATTGAAGTTAAAACCGAGACAGTGCTACATACTTGGTTCATAAAGCACGGTCTGACAGTGAATGTTTGCTACATTAGCAACATTAGCATCACAGAGCATTTATGACTGCAGAGGCTCAGCTCAGGAGAAGCTTCACAGACAGAACAGACAATAGGCAGGAGCTGAAGGGAAAATAGCCCATTAACTATCACTATGTTAAACTGTATCCAGGCAGTGCAGCCATGTTGGATTGTCGAACTCGGACAAACTTGGGGTTCTGAAATCTAAAAAGGAATTTTGAGATGTGAGTGTTCCAGTGAGCATTTACAAGTCAGAACGCAGAATATCGAACCTCCGAGGACGAATGGAACGCAGCATTAAAAGACCGACAGATGGAAATGCGTTATATTTGGTTGGCATAGTTTTCATGTGTATCGTAGCAAACAACAGCGACCAAATTAAATACTAAATCTAAGTCAGACAGGGAAAGAACTACATCCTTTTTTACTTCATGTTATAAACCGCTCTAAATAAAACCACAACCAGCTGTGTTTAATAATCATAGTTTTAGACCAGTCGAGTGGCAGTTTACGAAAAAAAAAAAAAAAGGTCTATATGATGGGTTTTCATATTTTTCTAATTCAGTCTTGGTTGTTTAATTATAGAACATGCGGTAAATCGTTTATCATAGTTTTACATCAGTCACCTGCAAACTCCACACAGAAGAACCTCTGTCATCAGTACATCAAATTCAATCCAAAATGGGACAATTTATATGCAAGGTCAGCACTTTGACAGCTTTACAAATCATTGAACAAAACTGTATAAAAAATAATGTCAATTTGTTTAGTTCTGTTTAGTTTGTTTACAGTGTGAAAATACCTGTATGTCACATCTGCTGCCCGTGTTAGGAAACAATTATAAACTTTGAAATTGTCAAACAAGAAAAACAGGTAACATTTTTTTGCTAAATCTTAAATATAATCAAGTTCAACAACTTCATTCATCCATGTGTGTTCAAGTAAATCTGAATACTGGTGTAGTTTTAAACGGGTTTGACCTGCATCCAAAAACAACAGCTCCGGGCGTTGGTTCAGCCTCTGAACTCAGTCAATGTAACCGTAGTATTGAAGTACCTTGTCGTCAGGGTCCTTCACCTCCACAAACATGCCCAGGCCCTGAGTGGCAGGTAAGTACTCCTCCTTCTGTTTGTCGTACAGCTGGGTGCGGTAGTTACCTGCAACAACACACACAATGGCTAAAGTTAAAGGAGATATTATATATATTATGTTTTTTTTTCCCAGCGACTTTGTATTGAACTATAACATAAGCAGATTGTTATTTTATATTTTTGTTCCAATGCAAACCTTAGTATTCATCTAAAACGGTTTAACAACAGAAACAGTCCATTGTCTTCCTGTTCAAAGCTGACATTTCACTGTAACATGCAGCAGATTGTTATTTACATGGTATATATTTGAGCTCCGTGACATTTTAAACCTCTACATGTGTCACTCTGGTCTTATTGATTTGTGTCCAGTTCAGTAAACAATCAAAGCTGAGCCTGGCTGTGGCTGGTGATTCCTTAGTCCTGAGCGTAGTTTAGTAACACAGCACTTTTACTTCTCGTCATTAGGGCTGTAGTCCTTTAGTCGGTCAATGGTATCTTAGTCGACCAAGATTTTTATTAGTCGACTATAATCATTTTATTTATAATATTCACCTTATTCTGGAAGTTGCCTTACGCGCCGCCGTCTTGTTTCTGTTGTATTAGTTCACACGGAGCAGACGAGCTCAACAGAAAATAAGTTCTACATGGACTAAAAAGACGTTTTCAGACTGACCAGGAAATCGTTGCGTTGTGACTTGTTGTTGCTCGTGTTCATTAAACATTTTACACAGATCAATCTACTTTATGTAACATTTTAGCGTCAGACTTTTCCCTCGTTCGTCATTAGCTTTAACGGAGTTCTCGTCAAACGGAAGTGCGTTTACAACAAAAGTGCAAAAAACGGCAAAAGTGGGCGGGGCAGAATAAGGTCAATAAAATTGTATAAAATGTATACAATGATTTATATGGCAACAACGAGAAGATATGAAGTGAGTTAGCTGAAGATTTTGTAGTCTTATTTTGTGTTTCTAAGTACTTTTCTGTATAGATTGTTGTTTTTGCTTGAACTCCTCTACAGTTGTGTTCTGTTGAGTGCAATTTGGTTTAGATAAATGACTTTTGATATACTCTGCCACACCCATTAGTCGACTAAACGGTCAAAAGGGCTGGTCTTTAGTCGACCAAGAATTTCTTTAGTCGACTACAGCCCTACTCGTTATATCACCATCACTACATGAGTCATCTGAAGTGTGGACTGTCCCATTCCTCATGTTTACCTGCCCTGCACGTTCAGAAAATGCACACTTCAGTCGAGTGTGTAGTACGTAGTGTGGGGATTCTCCTGCTCTATCGTCCTGGTATCAGAACTCCTGCGGCGCTTTGCCCAGATTGACAGCACAGGAAATGGGAAATGGTGACTGATGAAACTTATTGCCAAAGCCATTCAACAGAGCCACAAAAGTGAGAAACTCTAACTAAGAATGAGTAGGGGCCAGGAAATCGGTTCATTGCTGACTTGTTGTTGCTTGTTGTTACACAAACTCATATAATATTTTAGCAAGACTTTTCCCTCGTTCGGCGCTTGTGTGAACGGGTTTCAGAAGTGCGGATCTGTGGCTAAAAGAGGCAAAAGTGAGGCGGAATAAGGCGAATACACACAACCTGACTCCCCTTGATGGTTACTGTGGATGGGCTTCACACGTCCAACAAGTGTGAGCACTTTAGAGAGAAAGGTCTGACCATATGGCACAAACACAATCACCAGAGACGTGAGAAAAAATGGAATAAGGAGCTGTACAAAGGCCAGGTGAGTCTTTAGCTTCGTAACGGTTCCTTATTTTTAATTTCTTTTGTGTCATATCGGGTTATTTAATTTAAGTGAAATGATTTTAGTGAATTTGAAGAGTAGAGAGAAGTTTCCCATTATTTTCCACTGTAGTTTGTCTCTTCATAATTATAGGTCACTGATCGAGGTGACATGGCAAAAAAATGTCATGATTTTCGGAGCCAGATTACGATTCATGAACAATGTATGTGTTTTTATGGCTATTAAGATGTAAATAAAGTAATCTGTTTCTTCTGAAAGTTCACTCTTCACTGTCATTGGTTGAATTCAGCTGTCACTCACTCACAGCCTTACAAAGGCTGACCAATAGGAGAAGTGCTTGGTAAAAAGGCTCTGTATTTTAGCAGATGGCTGCATACACGCAGAAATAATGAATCATGATGTGACGATTTCAGCAGCGTTGGGTTTTTAACTGCCATATTGTCCAGCCCTCACCTGATCTTGCCCAAAATGTTTGGACAATACAGGATAAACTCAAACATGCAAACATCAATCAAAATACAAGTAAGCTAAAGTAAACTAATGACGTGGAAATACTGTTGTAACGACGTTAAAAGCTTTGAATTGAAGTTGATTTTGGAGAGTATGTCCTCTTTAACACCGTTGACTTGTAAAATAAACCTAGAGATGAAGCATATAGTTGAATGACCAGTTACAGGTGCATTTCAATTAGCATCTTGGCTAATCAGATGCAATGTTACAAACGTTGCAGCTGCTTCAGACCTTAAATTAACTAATCAGACTAATACTAGCAGTAATATAAAGATAATCCGTGGTGTTTGAAACACGTCCGGGTTGGTTAGCACTTAGCATTAGCTTCCTTCTCGGTCGTTTGTGAAGTTCCCGTGACTCACCGATGATCATGGTCTCGTCGGGGATCTCTTCTATGAAACATTTCTTCTCCGTCTCGCCGATGTGGAAGTACAAAGAGGACGCCAGTCCGTAGAGCAGGTTTAGGAGTAAAAGAGACACCGCCGCGCCGCTGGGCTTCATCCTGACAGACACCATTCTGAACCTGCACACCGTGAGAGGAGACTGAGCATGCGCCGAGACCGCAGTGCCACGTAAACCAATGGAGCTGCGTGGACCAATCAGAGCGCGGCTGAGGCATTGTGGGAAATGTAGTGTAGTAGTTAGTGGCCATGGATTTTTAATACATATGGTAATAGGCTGGTAATAAAGGCGTGTCCGTCCAATAAAAAAAGGTCAAAAATAGGAATATATAAGTAAAATATAAATGATAAAAATAAAATCAATATAAGATATTTCCCAGGAATGAAATATAAAACTTATGATAATTACGATGATGGTGGTGATGATGATGATAATAAAAAATAAATAAAAAAATACAAAAAACATAAAAAACCCACAGTGCATATGTAAGGAAAATTGGATACAATTAAAACGTAATTTAATAAATTACTAAAAATGACTAAATATATAATACAATTCAATTTTTATGACGTCATTATTATTATTATTTTCAATATAAAAGATTACCAATTTAATTCCAAGAACCTTTTTTTTTTTTAATTACCTATGTACGTGTCAAAGACGTGTAATTATTACGGTAGTATTATTTTCTAAACCTGGCATTGTTTATTAATAGATATTTCAAAATGTATTGTATGTAAATCCATCAAATCTCTATCTTAAAGTTTCATTGCATATTCTCTGATTAAGCATATTAATCAAAAACGAGTCCTAGAAGAGTTGCTGTAGTTTCTCCTGTCTCCGTCAGAGAGCGCTGTGGGCCCGCGTGTGCGTCTTCCGTGCTTCCAGTGACGCGTTTCCATGGCAATCCAAGATGGCGCTGGGTGAGGCTGTTTTCCTCAGATTTTAGACAGAAATTTACATCTAGAAGCGCACCAGGTTACTTTTCTGGTGCTATATAGTGTTAAGTACATCCTAAAAGGTTTAATTATTTATCCAGAGGTGATATAATTCGTTAAATTACATCGAAAAGATTGTAAAGTGAGCTGTAACGAAGCTGGTTGCAAACGTCCATGGAAAATGAATGGGCACTGTTGATGTTGTACAGTTGTACAGTTTTGACTAAATCCCTCTTACATTGTCTGTTTTTATGAAGAGAAAATTTAACAAACGTATTTACAAATGAGAATAATAATACTAGTAATTTTGTAGGCCAACTGCCAGTACAATACAAATGTTTGTGTTAATGAAATAACCTACAGTAAAGAACCATATTTTTCTCTGTATCTTTGCAGGAAACCAACACATTGTATCCTTCCCTGATTTGGCCAGTGAAAGCTGTGATTGAAGTGCATGCTGTTTTGTGTGTTTTATCCTTAACTGCCTTCTCTAGCTCTCATCAGCCCCTCTGCAGATCCTGCTCTATTTAAACAAATGGTACTTTGCTTACTTCTACCTGGCAGAAATCCTCATGTTCATATACAAAGGTTAGTTTTATCTCTAATGTAATGTAATTTAATACTGTAACCTTTTGAGGAAAAGTTCAACGATTGCTCGATTTTCACTAAAAATCAGTCTCAAACTGAAGGTGTTTTTGAACCCTCTGGAATCTGAACAAATGCCTGGACTCTTTATGAAGTTGGCACTCTATAGTTTTTGGCCTCTGCCTCAGATTTACTCTAATTAGTCTGGATTTGTTTTTGTAAAGGACTGCCTTGCACTTGCACTGCCTGGATTGATTACAAGAAAGCCTATGACTCAATGCCACACATGGATCACTGAGTGCTTGGAGATGTACAACATCATCACAACATCATAGCAAGCTCAATAAGCAGTGGAAGACCACCCTCGAGGCCAATGGTAAGCCACTTGCACAAGTGTCCATCAGATGTGGCATATACCAAGGAGATGCATAGGTATGAACCCCCTCAGCCAGATAATCAACAAGACTGGCTATGGATACTGACTCAGCCACCATGGGGTCACCTCCACTACATGGATGACATCAAGCTGTATGCTAAGAGTGAGTGAGACATCGACTCACTGATCCACACGACTAGGATCTACAGCACTGATATCGGGAGGTCATTCGGGCTGGAGAAGTGCAGTCGGATGGTAACAAAGAGAGGGAAGGTAGTTCACACAGAAGGAACAATAGCGGACATTGAGGATGGGTACAAATACCTTGGAATACCACAGGCAAATGGCAACCTCGAGGAAAGCGGCAAGTCCTAAGAAGCCAGCTCAATGGCAAGAACAAGTCCTGGGATAAACAGCTATGCCCTGCCAGTGATCAGACCCAGGGCATAATAAGGTGGCCAAAGGAAGAGATACAGACCACAGACGTTAAGACACGAAAGCTCCTGACCATGCATGGAGGGTTCCATCCCAAATCCAGCACCCTGAGACTGTACACTAGCCGTAGGGAAGGAGGCCGTGGACTAGTGAGCGTGAGAGCCACTATCCAGGATGAAACATCCAAGATCCACAAGAACATCAAGGATAAGGCCCCAGATGATGACGTGCTCAGTGAATGTCTCAGGCAATGAAGGACAGCACAGGGGCACTCATCATGGCTGCTCAGGAACAGGCCTTGAGCACCAGAACCACGGTGTAGGCTGTGCAAAGAAGCATATAACTGCAGGGTGTAAGATGCTGCAGGGAAAGCATACATGGAACGCCATAACCAAGTGGCTCATAGTGTACAGAAACATCTGTACGGAGTATGGACTAGAAACCCCAAGGTCAAAATGGGAAACACTTCCAAAGGAGGTAGAGAATGACCGAGCAAAGATCCTGTGGGACTTCAGATACAGACTGACAGAATGGTAATGGCAAACCAACCAGACATCGTGTGGTGGATAAAGAGAAAAGGAAGGCCATTGTGGTTGATGTGGCGATACCAAGTGATGGCAACATCAGGAAAAAGGAACATGAGAAACTGGAGAAATACCAAGGGCTCAGAGAAGAGCTGGAGAAGGCCTGAAGGTGAAGGCCAAAGTGGTGCCTGTGGTGATCAGAGCACTCAGGGCAGTGACCCCCAAACTGGAGGAGGCTACAGCAGATCCCTGGAGGAACATCAGACATCTCAGTCCAGAAGAGCGCAGTGCTAGGAACAGCTAAGATACTGAACCCTCAAGCTCCCTGGCCTCTGGTAGAGGACCCGAGCTCAGAGAGGGATGAGACGCCCGCGGAGGGTGAGAAGGGATTTTTTTTTTAATATATATGTGTGTGTGTGTGGGTTAGGGATGACAAAAAGAATAATAACACAACAACTGAATAATACAAATTCTGACTGGAAATCCTCAAAATCTTGTGTTTTAACCATCTGAATTGCAATACAGTATAAATATGCTGCTGATGAAAATGTATCTGTATTTTTAAATCTTTTTCCTATATTTTGCAGGCATTCTGCTCCCATATCCGACTAATAATCTGGTGCTGGATGTGGTTATGCTGGTGCTCTTCCTCGGTTTGGAGACTCTCAGGATCTTCTATGGTAAAACACTTTTCATTAAAGTGGATATGCACTAATCCTATACATATATATATATATATATATATATATATATATATATATATATATATATATATATATATATATATATATATATATATATATATATATATATATATATATATATAGTATGTATTGTCCGCATACACAAACAAACAAACACATGCACATGTTTACACCTACATTTGAATAACCACCATGTGTCCACTTTTCTCAGCTTATATAATAAACCATACTAGGTCGAAATGGAGAAGGAAAAAGGAGAGCAAATCAAATTTTTTTCAAACTCTTGTTTGGGAGTTTACACTAGACCCCTCAGTCTCTTTTGGGGCTCATTTTAATAGTAGACAATACAAAACAAGTGCAGGAATTAAAACAAGACTAGGAAACCACTGAGTATTTTTGCCTATTTCTTTATCTGCTATAACCCTGATGTAGTCCTAGTTCTGCTTTAGACCTGGATTCTCCACCTGATGATCCTTGTTCAGTCCTGATTCACACACAACCTTCTGACTGAACCCATTTGATGTTTTCCAGGTGAGAAAGGCAACCTGTGTGAGCGCCCCCTGTCCTCGTGTGTGTCCGTGTTCATCCTGTTCCCTTGCGCCGCCCTGTCCGTGTACTACCTGCTGCTCCAGCCCTTTGTGCTGCGCCTGGAGTTCATCCTCAACGCCATCCTCCTGTGCTTCTACTGCGCCGAGTTTGTGCTGGGCATCCTCGCACTGGCCACGTTCTCCAAGTAAGACAGGAGCAGAGAACGCTGAGGAGAGGGTCAGACGAGCAGAGGACACAGAGGAGAGAGACAGAGGAGAGGGTCAGACGAGCAGAGAACACAGAGGAGAGGGTCAGAGGAGCAGAGAACACAGAGGAGAGGGTCAGAGGAACAGAGAACACAGAGGAGAGGGTCAGAGGAGCAGAGGACACAGAGGAGAGAGACAGACGAGCAGAGAACACAGAGGAGAGGGTCAGAGGAGCAGAGGAGAGGGTCAGAGGAGCAGAGGAGAGGGTCAGAGGAGCAGAGGAGAGGGTCAGAGGAACAGAGAACACAGAGGAGAGGGTCAGAGGAACAGAGAACACAGAGGAGAGAGACAGACGAGCAGAGAACACAGAGGAGAGGGTCAGAGGAACAGAGAACACAGAGGAGAGAGACAGACGAGCAGAGGAGAGGGTCAGAGGAGCAGAGGAGAGGGTCAGAGGAGCAGAGGAGAGGGTCAGAGGAGAGGGTCAGAGGAACAGAGAACACAGAGGAGAGGGTCAGAGGAGCAGAGAACACAGAGGAGAGGGTCAGAGGAACAGAGAACACAGAGGAGAGAGACAGACGAGCAGAGAACACAGAGGAGAGGGTCAGAGGAACAGAGAACACAGAGGAGAGAGACAGACGAGCAGAGGAGAGGGTCAGAGGAGCAGAGGAGAGGGTCAGAGGAGCAGAGGAGAGGGTCAGAGGAGAGGGTCAGAGGAACAGAGAACACAGAGGAGAGGGTCAGAGGAGCAGAGAACACAGAGGAGAGGGTCAGAGGAACAGAGAACACAGAGGAGAGAGACAGACGAGCAGAGAACACAGAGGAGAGGGTCAGAGGAACAGAGAACACAGAGGAGAGAGACAGACGAGCAGAGAACACAGAGGAGAGGGTCAGAGGAGCAGAGAACACAGAGGAGAGGGTCAGAGGAACAGAGAACACAGAGGAGAGAGACAGACGAGCAGAGAACACAGAGGAGAGGGTCAGACGAGCAGAGAACACAGAGGAGAGGGTCAGATGAGCAGAGAACACAGAGGAGAGGGTCAGACGAGCAGAGAACACAGAGGAGAGGGTCAGATGAGCAGAGAACACAGAGGAGAGGGTCAGAGGAGCAGAGAACACAGAGGAGAGGGTCAGAGGAGCAGAGAACACAGAGGAGAGAGTCAGAGGAGCAGAGAACACAGAGGAGAGGGTCAGAGGAGCAGAGGAGCAGAGGAGAGGGTCAGAGGAGCAGAGGAGAGGGTCAGAGGAGCAGAGAACACAGAGGAGAGAGACAGAGGAGCAGAGAACACAGAGGAGAGGGTCAGAGGAACAGAGAACACAGAGGAGAGGATCAGAGGAGCAGAGGAGAGGGTCAGAGGAGCAGAGAACACAGAGGAGAGGGTCAGAGGAGCAGAGAACACAGAGGAGAGGGTCAGAGGAGCAGAGAACACAGAGGAGAGAGTCAGAGGAGCAGAGAACACAGAGGAGAGGGTCAGAGGAGCAGAGGAGCAGAGGAGAGGGTCAGAGGAGCAGAGAACACAGAGGAGAGAGACAGAGGAGCAGAGAACACAGAGGAGAGGGTCAGAGGAGCAGAGAACACAGAGGAGAGGGTCAGAGGAGCAGAGAACACAGAGGAGAGAGTCAGAGGAGCAGAGAACACAGAGGAGAGGGTCAGATGAGCAGAGAACACAGAGGAGAGGGTCAGACGAGCAGAGAACACAGAGGAGAGGGTCAGATGAGCAGAGAACACAGAGGAGAGAGACAGAGGAGCAGAGAACACAGAGGAGAGGGTCAGAGGAACAGAGAACACAGAGGAGAGGATCAGAGGAGCAGAGGAGAGGGTCAGAGGAGCAGAGAACACAGAGGAGAGGGTCAGAGGAGCAGAGAACACAGAGGAGAGGGTCAGAGGAGCAGAGAACACAGAGGAGAGAGTCAGAGGAGCAGAGAACACAGAGGAGAGGGTCAGAGGGTCAGAGGAGCAGAGGAGAGGGTCAGAGGAGCAGAGAACACAGAGGAGAGAGACAGAGGAGCAGAGAACACAGAGGAGAGGGTCAGAGGAACAGAGAACACAGAGGAGAGGATCAGAGGAGCAGAGGAGAGGGTCAGAGGAGCAGAGAACACAGAGGAGAGAGACAGAGGAGCAGAGAACACAGAGGAGAGGGTCAGAGGAACAGAGAACACAGAGGAGAGGATCAGAGGAGCAGAGGAGAGGGTCAGAGGAGCAGAGAACACAGAGGAGAGAGTCAGAGGAGCAGAGAACACAGAGGAGAGGGTCAGAGGAGCAGAGGAGAGGGTCAGAGGAGCAGAGAACACAGAGGAGAGGGTCAGAGGAGCAGAGAACACAGAGGAGAGGGTCAGAGGAGCAGAGAACACAGAGGAGAGAGTCAGAGGAGCAGAGAACACAGAGGAGAGGGTCAGAGGAGCAGAGGAGAGGGTCAGAGGAGCAGAGAACACAGAGGAGAGAGACAGAGGAGCAGAGAACACAGAGGAGAGGGTCAGAGGAGCAGAGAACACAGAGGAGAGGGTCAGAGGAGCAGAGAACACAGAGGAGAGAGTCAGAGGAGCAGAGAACACAGAGGAGAGGGTCAGATGAGCAGAGAACACAGAGGAGAGGGTCAGACGAGCAGAGAACACAGAGGAGAGGGTCAGATGAGCAGAGAACACAGAGGAGAGAGACAGAGGAGCAGAGAACACAGAGGAGAGGGTCAGAGGAACAGAGAACACAGAGGAGAGGATCAGAGGAGCAGAGGAGAGGGTCAGAGGAGCAGAGAACACAGAGGAGAGGGTCAGAGGAGCAGAGAACACAGAGGAGAGGGTCAGAGGAGCAGAGGAGAGGGTCAGAGGAGCAGAGAACACAGAGGAGAGGGTCAGAGGAGCAGAGAACACAGAGGAGAGAGTCAGAGGAGCAGAGAACACAGAGGAGAGGGTCAGAGGGTCAGAGGAGCAGAGGAGCAGAGGAGAGAGTCAGAGGAGCAGAGAACACAGAGGAGAGAGACAGAGGAGCAGAGAACACAGAGGAGAGGGTCAGAGGAACAGAGAACACAGAGGAGAGGATCAGAGGAGCAGAGGAGAGGGTCAGAGGAGCAGAGAACACAGAGGAGAGAGACAGAGGAGCAGAGAACACAGAGGAGAGAGTCAGAGGAGCAGAGAACACAGAGGAGAGGGTCAGAGGGTCAGAGGAGCAGAGGAGCAGAGGAGAGAGTCAGAGGAGCAGAGAACACAGAGGAGAGGGTCAGAGGAGCAGAGAACACAGAGGAGAGGGTCAGAGGAGCAGAGGAGAGGGTCAGAGGAGCAGAGAACACAGAGGAGAGGGTCAGAGGAGCAGAGAACACAGAGGAGAGAGTCAGAGGAGCAGAGAACACAGAGGAGAGGGTCAGAGGGTCAGAGGAGCAGAGGAGCAGAGGAGAGAGTCAGAGGAGCAGAGAACACAGAGGAGAGGGTCAGAGGAGCAGAGGAGAGGGTCAGAGGAGCAGAGAACACAGAGGAGAGAGACAGAGGAGCAGAGAACACAGAGGAGAGGGTCAGAGGAGCAGAGAACACAGAGGAGAGAGTCAGAGGAGCAGAGAACACAGAGGAGGGTCAGAGGAGCAGAGAACACAGAGGAGAGAGTCAGAGGAGCAGAGAACACAGAGGAGAGGGTCAGAGGAGCAGAGAACACAGAGGAGAGAGTCAGAGGAGCAGAGAACACAGAGGAGAGAGTCAGAGGAGCAGAGAACACAGAGGAGAGGGTCAGAGGAGCAGAGGAGAGGGTCAGAGGAGCAGAGAACACAGAGGAGAGGGTCAGAGGAGCAGAGAACACAGAGGAGCAGAGGAGAGGGTCAGACGAGCAGTGGACACAGAGGAGGGTGTGAGACGGAGCAGAACATGCAGTGGGAGGGTCAGAGGAGCAGAGAAAGGAGAGGAGAGTCCAGTGGATTTGTAATCCATTTTTCTTTCTCTTCCAGGTCCAGAGTGTACTGAGAAGACCAGACTGTTACAACAAAGAATGTTCTTTGAAGAGAACTTTGTAAATATTTTTGGTGGTTTGATTTTGTATGTATGTGAGTATGTTGTCGTTTTTTGTATTAAAAAAAAAACTGTCTTAATATTTTGCTTGTCTGTCTTGATTGGGATTAAAGTGACTCTAAAATGGAGAGCTGCAGTTCTGTGCTTCGGCCACTTGAAGGCAAAAACACTCCACAAATCAAAGCAGCTTGAACATAAAGAGCTCTATATCCCGTGTGTCAGATGCCCTCCCAAACATAAGTGGTGTGTTTGAGTTCGGTTTACAGTTGAAGTTGTGCTGTACTGTAGAGACGGTAGGATTACTGTTAGGATCACTCAAATATGTCACAAAACTACTGAAATAACAAAAAGCATCACGCTCAAACCTTGATGACAATTGTAAGACAGGACATGTTAGACTGACAGGTTAGACACTCGTGGAGAGTAACTGATGACAAATACATCCCTAGAACTGAGCAGAGCCTCGTGTGCGCGGTCACTTGCACTGTAGATTAGTCTTTTTTACCTTTAAGGTGAGACACTACAGGTGAATAGGAAAACATCTTCAATTTAAAGATACCACTTTGAAACTTCTCTTGTAGTTTACTTCCATAAATGTAAGAAAAAATGTATTACATGTTTTACATCATGTATTGTTTTCATAAAGAAATAGGGCATGTTATGTGTAAAAACACCCTCAATTACAATCTGAAGAATCGAAAGAACCAGGTTTATTGGTTCATTTTGTACACAAATTAGTTAGAGAACTGAAAATTCAAATTTCACCTTTTTTTTTACTTAAAACTTGAATAAATCAGTTTTAGAATTAGATATAAAAAAAAAAATCCTTGCTTACGTTTCGTCGAAATCTTATTGAGTCCCAGATTGTCTCTGTGGAAGAAACATGCATTTTAAGAAAACGTCCTTTGAAATTAAAACGTCCCAGAGAAATCTATAGATGAAGTGGATTAAACGAAATAATGAAACATATTTCGGAGCAGGTTGGTTTGTTGTTTCCACATGAAAGTCGATATGGGGAGTTTTGCCTGTAGTGTCTCGCCTTAAACGAAACAGTGAGTTCATGATAAGGGCCCCTGATCAGAGTAAAAGCAGTAGTATTTGTCATATTTATAGAAGAAATGGCAAAAATATTTGGAAAGTGAAATATAACACTTAAATGTAGTTTAAAGTGAATAAAAGGATGGAAACAGCACTTCAGTTTTGAGTCTGTAGGTGGCAGTCATGTATCACAAATAGAGCTATGGTTCACATAGATCATGACCAAAACCTGTTTCAGCCCTTTAGTCCTGGTTTAGTCCTTCCTACAACCAGGTGAAGGTCTAGACCTGCAGATGCAGTTTAGTCCTGTTTGACTCCTGGTTTAGTCCTGGTTTAGACCTGGTTTAGTCCTGTTGGAGTCCTGGTTTAGACCTGGTTTAGTCCTGTTGGAGTCCTGGTTTAGACCTGGTTTAGTCCTGTTGGAGTCCTGGTTTAGACCTGGTTTAGTCCTGTTGGAGTCCTGGTTTAGACCTGGTTTAGTCCTGTTGGGAGTCCTGGTTTAGACCTGGTTGAGTCCTGGTTGAGTCCTGGTTGAGTCCTGGTTTAGTGTTCATCATGGGCCGTGGTCTAGTCCTGTTGGTCTGGTCCTGCTTTAACCCCTGGATTTTCCTTTATTACACCCAGAAAGACAGAACACAACAAATTCCTCTAATTTGCTTGTTGCCCGTCACAATAAACACGGCTCTTTTAAATGTTCGCTCTCTGCTGAATAAGTCTTTTATTGTCAATGACCTGATTTTAGATTAAAAAAAAATAAACTTGACTCTCTGTTTTAACTGAAACCTGGCAGGTGCAGCTGCACCAGTTGTTCTCACTGAGGCCTCTCCACCAGACTTTAACTTTGCTTTTTCAATAAGGAGTGGCAAAAGGGGAGGTGGCACAGCTTCTACTCTGGCCCCCCAAACCTGGTTAATTTAATGATTGCACAAGCTTTGAATATCACGCAATAGTTTGTAACAACCCCCAAATTGTATGCGTTACAGTTTACAGACCATCGATAACTGATTATTATAATCTGGACATGGAAGTTTTAGACTCTTTTTCAAATTATTTTTTAAACATTCTTAATTATATTGATTTCACTCATCATGTCACACACCGACTCACAGCAGAGAGCACACTCTGGAGCTGGGCGTCACCCACGGCCAGTCCACACTCTGGGCCTGGGCGTCACCCACGGCCAGTCCACACTCTGGGCCTGGGCGTCACCCACGGCCAGTCCACACTCTGGGCCTGGGCGTCATCCACGGCCTGTCCACACTCTGGAGATGGGCGTCACCCACGGCCAGTCCACACTCTGGAGCTGGGCGTTACCCACGGCCAGTCCACACTCTGGGCCTGGGTGTCACCCACGGCCTGTCCACACTCTGGACCTGGGCGTCACCCACGGCCAGTCCACACTCTGGAGCTGGGCGTCACCCACGGCCAGTCCACACTCTGGAGCTGGGCGTCACCCATGAAATCTAGTGTGTCCTCTGTGGTTGACTTGGCTGTCTCTGATCACTACTGTGTGTTTTTTAATATCACTGGTTTTATTCAGTGAGAGACCTCTGTGAGACTGTGACGAAGCACAATCTGACCCTGAAGTGGCTGCAAACTGTATCCAAGATTTAAGAGATCTTCCTCCAACTGTTTTTCCTGCCCCCTGTGATTTTATCGACAATTTTAGCAGTAAACTCCAGTTTGCTCTTAACCAGGTCATTAAAAATAAAAAAAAAACATCCACACAAAAGCAATACCCCCCTGGAGAAATGAGCAACTTTAACAACTAAAGAGGGACTGCAGGGCAGCCGAAAGAAAATGGAGGAAAAACAATAAACAAGAACATTTTTAATGAACAACAAAAACTTTGTAATAAAACAATGAGAAATTCAAGAAATGCACACTTCTGTAAAGTAAATACCGATCCCAAAAATAATCCCAAAAGTCATTTTTTCTACAATAGATCAGCTTTAACCCAGATTTGAATAAACCTTGAACACCCTCTGACTCCCGGTGAGGAGATGGATAAACACTATCAGATGCAATGTTCTATCCAGTCCATGACACGCTCCTGTGAGGCCCACCACACGTCTTTTAGATCCAATACCAACACACTTTTTAACATCATTTTAAATTAGAGTGATTTAAACTCAAATGAGATTTTGAGGAATGTCAGTTTGGTTTTAGGGTAAACCACAGAGACAGCCTTAACTAAAATTATTTTAGATTAAGTTATGATTCTAAACAGGTGATGTGTTGGTTCTACTGGATCTAAGCGCTGCCTTCGATACAGTAGACCACACTATTCTTTTAAACAGACTCAAGCACCTGGTGGGCCTCTCTGGTACTGTACATAAATGGTTTACGTTCGATCTCACAGACAGAACATTCATGGTAAGTCTAGATACCTGCTCCTCCAGGGTCAATAAAATCACATGAGGTGTGCCCCAGGGTTCCATTTTAGGCCCTGTACTTTTTAACCTGTACATGCGCCCTCTGCTGGTGTCATCAGGAGACATGGAGTCAACACTGTTCTGCTGATGATACTCAGCTTTACATCTCCATGTCTCCTGATGACACCAGGCCAATGGATGCTCTTTTTAACTGCATTTTAGAATCAAATCCTGGATGGCAGAACACTCTCTCCAGCTCAACCAGGACAAAACTGAGGTTTTAGTCATCGGTCCTGAGGCTCAGAGAGAGAAACTTTATTCCACACATCAAGAACATCACAAAAATATTTTTTTGTCACTTAAAGAACATAGCCAGAGTCCGCCCCATTCTCTCTCAGGTCAGCACAAAGACACTGATACGACTGGTGATAAAAGCACTTATCTCCAGTCGTATAGACTACTGTAATGCCCTGCTCTCTGGTCTTCCCCAAAAGAGTATTGCAGGTTTGCAGTTATTACAAAATTCAGCAGCACATGTCCTGACTAAGACCAGGAGGCGGGACCACATTACACTAATCACTGCATTGATCCAGGATCAATTTTAAGGTTCTTTTACTGGTTTATAAATGGCTAAATGGCCTTCTTATCTTTCAGCTCCTGGTCATTCCCAAAGTCAGGACACACACTCACAGCGAGACGTCCTTCCAGCACTATGGCCCTCATCTATGGAATGGCCTGCCAGAGAACCTCAGGGCCGCAGAGAATGTTCAGGTTTTTAAGAACAGGCTCAAGACCCACCATTTTACCTATTTTAGGATTACTATTTTTTTTTTTTTTTTTTTTTTATAGTTTTACTCTATTTCTACCCATTTCTTTATTTATTTCCCCATATTTACGTATCTATTCTTTTATTAATTGTAGGCTCTCCAGTGTTTCCTCTGAGGGCCCGTGTCCGTGGGCCCCTCCTGGTACAGAGGGGCCCTGGGTCATGGGCCCTTGGCGGAGGTTTGGTGAAGTCTGTGTCCTCTGACTCCTGGTGCAGACGGCTCCTCTGATGGTGTTTCTTCTACTGGTGTATCTGTACTCAGCCTGTACTAAGCTTATGTGCGTGTGTGTGTGTGTGTGTGTGTGTGTGTGTGTGTGTGTGCGTGCGTGCGTGCGCGTGCGTGCGTGTGTGTGTGTGTGTGTGTGTGTGTGCGTCTGTTCCCTTCTTGAACAGAGGGACCACCACCCCGGTCTGCCAATCCAGAGGTTCTGTCCCAGACCGCCATGCGATGTTGCAGAGACGTGTCAGCCAAGACAGTCCCACAACATCCAGAGACTTAAGATACTCAGGACTTCAGCCAGGGTGATGGATGTGCCCAACTCCGAATTCCCAGCATCTGCTGGTGGGATTGAGGAGATCCTCAAAATATTCCTTCCACCGTCTGACCACATCCCCAGTCAAGGTCAACATCTCTTCACCCGCACTGTAAACGGTGTTGGTGAAGCACTGCTTCCCCCTCCTGAGGTGACAGACAGTTTGCCAGAATTTCTTTGAGGCCAACCGATAGTCCTCCTTGGCCTTGGTTTGGCTTGGCCTGCCGGTACCTGTCAGCTGCCTCGGGAGTCCCACAAGCCAGCAAAGCCTGATAGGACTCCTTCTTCAGCCTGACGGCGTCTCTTACCTCCAGCGTCCACCACCAGGTTCGGGATTTGCTACCGTGACAAGCACCAGAGACCTTGAGACCACAGCTACGAGCCGCCGCATCGACAGTGGAGGTGGAGTACATGGTTCTCCTGCCCCTCTGGACGAGACTGGTTCCAGAGCCCAGGCTGTGCGTGGAGGTGAGGCCGACAATATCTAGTCGGTAACGCTCGACGTCCCACACAAGCTCAGGCTCCTTCCCCGCCAGAAATTGACATTCCATGTCCCAACAGCTAGATGCTGTGTCCGTGGACTGGGTTGTCAAAGCACCCGGCCTCGGCTACCTCCCAGTCCTCTTCACACCCAACTCCTATGGTCACCTCTGTGGGTGGTGAGCCCACAGAGGAGACCCTACCAGGGGCATAATGCCCCAGGCAACATAGCTCCTAGGATCATTCGGGCACGTAAACTCCCCCACCACAGTAAGGTGGCAGTTCAAGGGGGAGTTAAAAAAACATGCAGCTTGTTAATAGCTGTGTTCTGTCGTGTTGATGCAGTCACACAGTTGTGATGGCCGTGATTAAACGGCAGAAGTGCTCAGAGCGAGTCTGACCATCATTTATGGGCTTAAAAACAGCGCAGAAGATTCTTGAAGTAAACGTCACACATTGAAAAATGTCACACATCAAGGAATTTCAGAAGGGAGTGTTTTTGATGATCGCAGGGAGACAAGGTTTCATCAAACTAATGTGAATGAAGCCAAATGCAACTCTGGGTATGTTTTTGATGACAGAACAATGTCAAAACGGGGTTCAAAGCTCAGAAAAGTCAATCATATATAATATTTGTCCTTTAAGTAAAATGAGATGTTTTATGCTTTTAATGACAGTCTTACTTTAAAACAGTCAAACTATAATCAAATCAAGAGAAGTACCACTTATTAACTTGTTTTCTTATTTAAGATGGTCATTTTTTCCAGTGGAACGACCGATCCCAGCCACAAGAGTCAAACTGAAGAGAAAGTTCATTTTAATGTCATGGATAAGTCATAGACAACATGATCCAGCGACATGGACTGAATGAACGAGTCTGAGCCGAGCTGAGCAAGACGGTCACCTGTTTAAGTCAATGGGCTGTGCTCGCTGGCGCATGTCGCCAGTTAGCCTAATGAAGCTAGGTATATCCGGTGGGTGTGCAGCCCGGAGGTAGTGTCAACACAGGCTCTTGTACCAGGCGACTGCTCCGACCAATCAGAGTGAGAACTGCTAGAGCGGAGCGGCGTGACACGGAGCGAGTTGAAGCTAAAGATGAAAAAGCCAGTTTTTAAGAAAATTGATGGATTTTGAACCGGAAAAATGTTTATGATCTGAAATTAGGAAAAAATCACCACTAAATCTGACCTTCGTGAAAGCCATAGCTGACCTGTCAGCTGAACACCAGCAGTTTGTGTATACATTGTGCTCTATGGGAAAAATTATTTCTGGGCTGCAGAGGTGTATTTGCTTCTGTTCCATTGGAGCGGCCACTGGGGGCGACTCACGAAAGGTTTAAGTTAGCACCACACTGTCCTGTTAATGTACTGGATCCATGGTCTGAGCCGAGTGTACACCTTACCTGCTCCAGCTGCAACTGACTGGTAAAATAAACACTGTTACGTACCTGCCATCTGTCTGTGTTTGGGTCCAACCTTTAGGCCGAAACAAGAGTGCATTTAATGTAATTACTGGATGATTAAACAAAGGATTCATTCAATCTAGTCACAACCTGCATAAGCCAAATGTAGTTAAATATCATTCCTCTTTACGATTTTTTACACATGTAAAAGATTACACACATCACTCTGTCACACCGTCCACTCACTCGGCTGGATTCTAGTCTGTAATTGGTCAAAGAGTCATCTTATGTTACTCTGGTCCAGGTCTGGTTCTGAGTTCAGGGGCTGTTGCCATAGAGATCTGTCCTGATGGAAAGCAATCCAGATTTACAAAACCAAGGTTAACCCTCCAATCCAGCTTCAGGTTTATGAAAGATTTTGTTTTGCGTTTAGCCCTGATTTATCTCTTGGTTTAGTCCTTGTTTGGGGTCCCTGTCTCCTGGCACCTGACGGCAGGTACAGGTGCAGAGCAGATGTAATGCCTCAGTCATAATGAGAGCGTTCAGAAAAAGCGCGCTGCAGATTGGAGCAAAAATCACTCTGAATTATTCACACTGGAGTTTATTATTCATGAGAGCAGAGTCCTGTCTCAAATCCAGCGCTCCGGACTTCTGCAGACCGAGACAGGGTCTGGACCAGGACTATGATGGACTGTTCAGTGGGCTGCAAAAGTGTTTAACTTTTCCACATTTTGTCATGTCACAATCACAAACTTCAATACAGTGTATTGGCATTTTAAAGAGTAACACAAAGTGACACACAATTGTGAAGTTGAAGGAAAATTATACATGATTTGCACATTTTTTACAAATTAAAAACAGAAAAGTACAATGTGCAAAAGTATTGTTCCACAAAGTCACTACTTTGTATAACCGCCGTTGGCTGCAGTTACACCTGTAAGTCTTCTGGGGCATGTCTCTACAGCTTTGCACACAGACAGACTGACATGTTTGTCCATTCTTCTTTGCAAAACAGCTCAAGCTCAGTCAGATTTGATGGATAGCGACTGTGAACAGCAGTTTTCTTGCCAAAGATTCTTGACTGAATTTTGGTCTGTACTTTGACTGGGTCATTCTAACACATACATATGTGTGGCTTTATGTTGTCCTGCTGAGGTGAACCTCCGCTCCAGTCTCAAGTCTGATGCAGACTGTGTAGGTTTCCTCCGGGTGCTCCATTTTCCCCTACCATTAAAAACATGTACAATAGGCTCCTCCCCTCTGGAGCCAGGTGAAAAAGAGGTTTCGATCTCAATGGCTTCTTACCTGGTAAAATAATAAATAAATAAAATAAAATAAAATAAATAAAGCTTCTTCCACATGTTTGCCATGCCCCCCACATGGTTTCTACAAACTGCAAATGGGACTATATATATATATATATATATATATATATATATATATATATATATATATATATATATATATATATATATATAGTCCGGGCCGGACTAAAGGACAGCACAGAGGCACTCATCATGGCTGCACAGGAACAGGCCCTGAGCACCAGAGCGATAGAGGCCCAGATCTACCACACCAGACAAGACCCACGGTGTAGGCTGTGCAAAGAAGCTCCTGAGACAGTCCAACACATAACTGCAGGGTGTAAGATGCTGGCAGGAAAGCATACATGGAACGCCACAACCAAGTGGCTGGTATAGTGTACAGAAACATCTGTGCGGAGTACGGACTGGAAACCCCAAGGTCAAAGTTGGAAACACCTCCAAAGGTGGTAGAGAATGACCGAGCGAAGATCCTGTGGGACTTCCAGATACAGACTGACAGAATGGTAATGGCAAACCAACCAGACATCGTGGTGGTGGATAAAGAGCAGAGGAAGGCCGTTGTGGTTGATGTGGCGATACCAAGTGATGGCAACATCAGGAGAAAGGAACATGAGAAACTGGAGAAATACCAAGGGCTCAGAGAAGAGCTGGAGAAGGCCTGGAAGGTGAAGGCCAAGGTGGTGCCCGTGGTGATCGGAGCACTTGGGGCAGTGACCCCCAAACTGGAGGAGTGGTTACAACAGATCCCTGGAGGAACATCAGACATCTCAGTCCAGAAGAGCGCAGTGCTAGGAACAGCTAAGATACTGCGCCGAACCCTCAAGCTCCCTGGCCTCTGGTCGAGGACCTGAGCTCAGAGATGGATGTGGGTGAGCAGGGAATTTTTTATATATATATATATATATATATCTATATATCGTGGGTTCGAATCCCAGACCACCCCAACATCGTGGTTTCGAATTCCGAACCACCCCAACATCACACGATCTCTCTGGGTGGAGTCTGCATGTCCTCCCCGTGTTACCGTGGGTTCTCTCCAGGTTCTCCGGCTCCTCCCACCGTCCAAAGACATGACTGTGTAGGTTAATTGACAACTCTAAATTGTCCCTAGTGTACGAATGTGAGAGTGAATGGTTGTCTGTCCTTGTCTCTGTGTCTCTGTGTTAGCCCTGCGATGAGTTGGCCACTGTCCAGGGTGTACCCCGCCTAAGGCCCAAAGTCACTGGGATAGGCTCCAGTCACCCGCGACCCCTAACGGGAATAAGCGGTAGAAAATGAATGAATGAATGTATATATATATATATATATATATATATATATATATATATAAATCCCTACTCACCCTCCGCGGGCGTCTCATCCCTCTCTGAGCTCGGGTCCTCTACCAGAGCCCAGGGAGCTTGAGGGTTCAGTATCTTAGCTGTTCCTAGCACTGCGCTCTTCTGGACTCAGATGTCTGATGTTCCTCCAGTTTGGGGGTCACTGCCCCAAGTGCTCCGATCACCACGGGCACCACTTTGGCCTTCACCTTCAGGCCTTCTCCAGCTCTTCTCTGAGCCCTTGGTATTTCTCTAGTTTTTCATGTTCCTTTCTCCTTATGCTGCCATCACTTGGTATTGCCACGTCAACCACAATGGCCTTCCTAGTATATACGTTTTGGGGTGACTAAAATTTTAAATTTGAAGCCAAAGGACAAAGTATCAGGTGATGAATGAGGTGTTACTGTGTGGTCACTGCAGGAGGATGCAGCTGAATAGTCGTTGGGACTGGTGGGCATCAGCAGAACTTGTGGTAGTGGTGGCTTTTTTCTGACCCTGGGTTTAGACTGATAAAGGCGCAATTGTTGGGGAGGGTCCTTGTACTTGGAAGGATGTTTTCATAGAGGTGAGAAGATCCTCAACTGTGCTGACGATTGCCGAGACCAGGGTCAACCTTTTTGAGTTTAATTCCAACCAGGACCTGCAATTATCACACCCCTTTAATCTGGAAAACAATTCAGATCAATTAAATAAAAGTAATGTGCTTACCAAAAGGAAGCACTTAAATAAATATTATCTGTTTACATTTAGACTATTTAAATGCATTTTTGCCTAAATCAGGAAAAACAAGAGCCAACCAATTAAACCTCTAATCATGAGAGATTTTTAAATCCCCATTTTTGATTCAGTTCTGATATAAATTTGTTACTTTACTCATTACTAATACTAATGACTTACTACTTACTCCGGTCTGGTATGAACTTGCAAAATTCAACCAGATTCATCAATGTAAATGGATAAAAGACATTTATAGCCAAAGTCCGCAGCGTAGTATCATTTTATTTGGACTTGCCATGACTCTGACAATGATAAATCTTTAACATTAACATGCAAATTCTCCTAAAGTCTGAACTCTGCTCCAAGCCCCATTCTTATAGTGACAGGATTGACTCTGGACCTGGGGACTAAAAGAATCTGAAAATCTCTCAGCAGGAGATTCAATAATTCTCTTTCAATTTGAAGTGCTTACTAAAACAGATAAACAGATTTTAGATTCATGAAAAGGCAGAAGTAAATATCACTAAATTAAAGAAGAAAAGTCCAATCAGTTTTAACTATTAGGAGTTGGACCACTTTTTTGTTCAATGGTAGTCTGTCTTTTAGGTTAAAGAGTTGTAAAACTGAATACTGTGATTTATAAATACAAATGAAAAAAATCATGAGTAATAGCTTGCATAGTCACATCTATATTGATTTTGCCCCATGTAATAATCTAAAGTCATCCCAACCACTGACAATGATGACACGTTTTACACATCCTCATCCATCTGCTCTTTAGGGGATAAGGGGCTCAATAGTAACCTCTGCTGTGGCTGAGGAGCAGCGATCAAATGCACCAAAGTCTTTCCTGTTCCAGGCACACTCATCGTTCACCAAAAAACACAACTGGCCCTTCAGAATGCATGGTGGAAGGATCTTGTGAAGGCAATCATCTGCAGTTGCATGAAGGACATGCATCCTCTCACTGTGACGGATTCCACTGCTCACATGTTGCCACATTAACCTCAGTCATATCCAGGTATCTCTGTTTTAAAGCAGACTGACTGAGGGCTGTATTTTGCCCCTGGCAGGCTGTACCTGTGCTCTGGAGGGGCATGTGACAGAGTGTGAACGTGTTTGAACCAATGACTGAGAACTGTGGCATTTAAAGGGCGTCAGTGCAGGCGATGTTTGCATCCACAGCACATCCAGGTAAAGAAAGAAGCCAGCGCTTCACAGGAGACACGTGTCAAAGAAAAAAGAAAAACGCCTTATGATTACACAGAAGTCTTAAAGTTAAGATACAATTTTATTCAATTTTAAATGTATATTGAAGTGAATTTCAATATTGTAAAGTTCTTAAATGTCACCAATATACAAGAATAGTGACATACAAGAATAGTGATACCCTGAATGAATTTAACTGAAAATGCACAACTCAATGAGTCTAAAAGTTAGAATCTAACTGTAAATCAGACTGGCATTTGTAAAAGTGCAAATGCACCTTAATGATTGGTGTTGTAATATAAGCTTTCGTCCCTTTTAAAATCAATCAGCACCAAAGCTGCCGTTAACAAACCTGATGCAAACTATGGCTTTGTTGGTAAGTTAGTCGACCAACGCTTACAACTGATGTATCACTCTGAATTGAGTTCTACTCATCAATGTGGGATTTCTCTCACCAATATCAGAATGTTGAATTCAGTTGACAGAAAAGCACAGACTTATTTCCCGTCCCCAAATGCACAGAGCGCTCTATGTTCATGTCTATAAGAAAACAGAATAGTCCACAAATCTGATCAAATGGGCCAAAGTAGGTTTATTGCTGCTGCCATGTTTGTTTAGGTTCGTCCTGCTGGCCCTGTCCCAATCCGTGTCCACTCCATCACCCTGTGAACTGGCCACTTGTTAAGAATGAAAGGCCCTTAACTGGTTTAATAAGCCAATTGGACACCTGTCAGCAATTGGTTTCAGACTCTGGACATTTCTTCAGTCAAACCACAAAAACTACAACTTCGTCAGATCCAGTGCATACTACATTGCATTATTGGTATCATCATCAGCTTTATTACAGACTCGTCGTCCAAAGTTCAAACAGAACATCAGGAAGAGAAGCCGTCCCTCCCCCTCAATCACCACTATTTACGGCAAACAGTTGCACCAGTGTCTCCACAGTTCAGACTGGTGCTGTGTGGCACTGAGTTCACATTTGTCAGGCACAGGATAATAGTGCTCTTACAGTCATTGAGACAGATTAATCAAATCAAATCAAATCAAATCAATTTATTTTTATAATGCCCAAAATCACAACAACAGTTGCCTCGATGGGCCACAGGTAAAAGCAGTTCAGATAACTGTCCCAGAATGCCCCTGTCCTTTGACCCTCCTTCGCGGCGAGGAAAACTACAAAAAACCCCATGGGAAAAAGTAGAAACCTCGGGGAGAACCACAGTGAAGGAGAGATCCTACTCCCACGGACGGACAGGCTGCAGATTAACTAGGACTGACGCATCCACTTGGACTGTGGAGCCAGAACCACTCAAGAGGGAGGTGGCTTTAAAGAGTTCCTCCAGGCGGACGAGGAGCAGTCCACCAGTGTAGAGAGATCCTCCAGCAGGAGATGAGGAACAGTTCATCTAAAGTAGAAGGAGTTCGTCCAGGCAGACGAGGTGTGGCTAATCCAGCTGTCCAGGCGGGTGGCGCATAGATCGTCCAGACAGGTGGGGGTGGGGGGGTCGTCACTGGAGCAGCCGCCGCAGTGTCTGAAACAGTCTCCACTCCCCGGGGGAAGTGGAGAGAAAGAGAAACATGTGAACAGCAATGAACAGACTACAGTTGAAGTAATATTAAATATTGTTGATAGATAAAGTAGGAAGAACCAGAGGATAGTGTTCAAGCTGCCATACTTCCCCCAGCAGAATTGCTCCAAGGGCAGCGTAGCTAAAACTGTAGGTTTTTATTTCTGTTCCTAACTGGCCTGACCATAAGCTATTTCAAAGAGGAACGATTTGAGCCTGGTCTTAAATGTAGAGACTGTGTCGGCCTCTTTTACATGAACAGGGAGCTGGTTCCATAACACAGGAGCTTGGTAGCTAAATGCTCGACCTCCTACTGTGCTTTTAGAGACTCTGGGGACTAACAATAGTCCAGCATTTTGAGAACGAAGAGCTCTGTTTGGATGGTACGCTACTATTGCATCTTTGAGGTAGGATGGGGCCATATTGTTTAAAGCTTTATAAGTCAGGAGGAGGATTTTAAATTTGATTCTAAACTCAACAGGAAGCCAGTGAAGAGACTCCAACACTGGTGAAATATGATCTCTTTTTCTAGTACCTGTTAATAATCTTGCTGCTGCATTTTGAACCAGTTGAAAGCTTCTTATAGAGCTTTTTAGGACACGCTGTAAGCAGGGCGTTACAATAGTCTAATCTGGATGTGACAAATGCATGGATGAGTTTTTCGGCATCGTCTCTGGGCAGGATTTTTCTAATTTTGGTTATGTTACGCAAATGAAAGTAGGCTGTTTTACAGGCTTGATTTATATGAGCTTTGAACGAGAGATCTTGGTCAAATAGGACCCCAAGGTTTCTTACAGTAGAGCTGGGGCTACAGTGATATTGTCCAGAGAAACTATCTGGTCAGATAAGGAGTCTCGCAGGTGCTTAGGGCCCAGTAGAATGACCTCGGTTTTTTCAGGGTTAAGGAGCAGATAATTAAGAGTCATCCAAGTTTTTATGTCTTTCACGCAGGCACTAAGTCTGTCTACTTGATGGGTCTGATCAGGTTTCATTGATAAATAAAGCTGAGTGTCATCTGCATAGCAGTGGAAGTTAATGCCATGCTTTCTGGATGATCATACCTAAGGGCAGCATATAAAGAGTGAACAGAACTGGACCGAGTACTGAACCCTGCGGCACACCGTAGGTTACTTTAGAACATGGGGAAGATCTCTGGTTTACATTAACAAACTGGTACCTATCAGATAGATAGGATTTAAACCAGCTAAGGGCGGTTCCACTGACACCTACATCACATTCTAACCTCTGCAGTAGAATGTTGTGGTCGATGGTGTCAAACGCTGCGCTGAGGTCCAACAGAACCAGGATTGAGACCTGTCCATCATCGGCAGCTAATAACAGATCATTTGTGACTTTAACTAGTGCAGTTTCAGTGCTGTGGTATGCACGGAACCCTGACTGAAAAACTTCAAATAAATTATTGTCCTGCAGGTGGCGACAAAGCTGTTTAATCACAATTCTTTCAAGGATTTTAGAGACAAAGGGCAGATTAGAAATAGGTCTATAGTTTGCCAGTATGTCGGGGTCTAGATTAGGCTTTTTCAAAAGTGGTTTAACCACTGCATATTTGAAGGACTGAGGGACATAACCGCTTTCTAGTGAAGTATTTATTATATTAAGAATGGGATTTATAATTAGAGGGAGAATTTCTTTGAGGAGTCTACTTGGGATTGGGTCTAAAATACAAGTTGATGTTTTGGAGGACATAATGACTGAAGTTATCTCTGCCTGATCAACAGCAGTGAACCTATCTAGTATTACTGAAGGATTTGTATGGGACACTAGCTTTGCAGTCTGGGCTTGCTCAGTACTGATAGTGGGAGTAATTGCATTTAGTTTATCTCTAATAGTTGTGATTTTGCTGTTAAAGAATAGAAGGAAGTCATTGCAGCTTAGAGTAACTGGTATTGAGGGTTCTACTGCGCTGTGACAGTTTGTCAGCCTGGCTACAGTGCTGAAGAGAAATCTAGAGTTATTTTTATTTACTTCTATTAAATTTGAATAATATCTGGTTTGAGCCTTACGCAGAGCCTGCTTATAAGACAGAAGGCAAGTTTTCCATTCTTTTAGGGATTCTTCTGTGTGGGAGCGGCGTAAGGATCTCTCTAGTTTTCTTACCCTTTGTTTGTGAGAACGTAGTTCTTCATTGTACCAGGGGGAGGCTCGTTTTGGCCTGATTACTTTCTGTTTAAGTGGAGCTGCAACATCAAGAGCAGATTTTAGAGAGTTGACCATTGAGTCAACAGAGTTATCAATAGCACTGGGACTGGCGCTGTTAACGACAGGATCACATGACATAATATTAAATATTGGTTCTATTATTTCTCTGAACTTTAAAATAGATTTTTCAGATATTGTCCTTTTCATTATAGTTTTAGTCTGAGGAGCTGGATAGTCCTTAAGAATAAACTGAAAGGTAATTAGGAAGTGATCTGACATTATTGGGTTTTGGGGGAAGACATTAAGGTCACTAATCTCTATTCCATAAGTTAGAACCAGGTCCAGAGTGTGCTGGTGACTGTGGGTTGGTTCATTTACATTTTGAGTGAAACCAATGCTGTCTAATAAAGCGCTAAAGGCATTACTGAGGCAATTATTTTCATTCACATGAATGTTGAAATCCCCAACCACCACGATATTTTCCCAGTCTAATACTAAATTTGATAGTAAGTCAAAGAATTCTGTTAAGAACAGCGAGTAAGGACCAGGAGGTCGATAGATTATTATGAACAGAACAGCTTTTGGTTTCTCCAGTTTGGGCAGGTGATTGATAGGATAAGGCTTTCAAATGAGGAAGACTCATTATTAGTTTTGTTAATTTTAGGACTCAGGAGTAAACTAGAATGTGAGATTACTGCCACCCCACCTCCCCGGCCTGAGCTCCTGGCAGCTTGAAAGTTAACATGACTCTGTGGGGTGGCCTCATTTAATCTGGACATAATCATCTTGTTGAAGCCAAGTTTCAGTTAAAGCTAAAAGATCAATATTATAATCGTTAATTAATTCATTAACTAAAAGTGATTTGGAGGAAATTGACCTAATGTTTAGCAATCCACATTTTACATGCTTATTTATTAGTTTATTTGTATCATGTGTAGGGATTATTTGTATTAAGTTATTTGGTCTGACACCTAAATTATCTGTATTTGGATCTGACTTATTGGCGTTATTTACACGAGGGACACGCACAGTCTCTATTTGCTTTGACTCTGAACACTTGATCTGTGACAGCGCGGGCGAGAGCTTAGCGACAGAGAAGAGACTCTGCACCGGGACTCATATTTAGAGCGTCACTTTAGGCGACTAAGGCTATCGGCCAAATTTCGAACTAAAAGTGATGTACCCTCCGAAGTCGGATGGATGCCATCCCTGCGTATGAGCCCGGGCTTTCCCCAGAACGCACTCCAATTGTCAACAAAGACTACGTTGCGGCTGTACATTTCAGCATTGACCCGATTGGGGAGGGGACCAGAAAATATTACGGTGTCTGACATCGACTTCGCCAATTCACACACCGCTCCAACCTGCAATTTGAGCACTTCTGATTGTCTCCGCCGGGTGTCATTACCACCTCCGTGAATCACGATACGACGGAACCTCTGACTACTCTGTTTTAAAAGCCTAAGGTTTCCTTCGATGTCACCCATTCTGGCCCCCGGATAACACCTAACTGAGGCTGCTGGCAGCTTCACGTCTCTGACTATGGAACTTCCAATCACCAGAGTGTCACGTTCGGCGGGCGTGTGATCGCCGAGTGGGGCAAACCTATTGCAGACGGGAAGCTTATGGTGCACTAAAGGCTGGCGTTTAGCGCATCGATCCCTCCGAACTGTCACAAATCTATCCCTGTCTTGTTCCTGGTCTGGTCCCGGCTGCGCGGGAGGCGCTGGGGGGCTGGTCTTATCCTGAGGCTTAGCCTTGCTACCGCTAACACTGCTAACTATGCTAACACTGCTACCTGCGGCGCGGTCCGGTAAACCTGATGCTACGACCTGGCTATAGCTAGACTTTAGCTCCTCCACAATGCGGATCCGCGCTTCTAACTCTGTAACCCTGGCTTCCAAAGCTACCACTACGCTACACTTCACGCAACTCTCCCTGTCGTCAGTGAAGGAAGCAGGGTTCTGACTCAACATATGACAACTTGAACAGGTAAGAGCGAAAGAGGCGGAGGACGGGCCAGCCATGGCGCTAGTCGGCTAGGCTAGCTCCGGTTGATGCTAGCGGGCAGGGGGGGATTTAATCCACGAAGTACTGAACAAAGTGAGCTAAATGAGGCTCCGGGTTGTTTAGGGAGCAATTAAACTTTCAATTATGTGTAGGAGGGTAAGATAGTTTTTGTATAATTCGTGGATTAACAATAAAGTGTGGAGAACGATCAACTCGCAAACGCAGAATAGACTCACCGGATGTGACGTCACCGGAAAATGATGATGATTAATCTACACATCAAGCAACACAAGGCTGTCTGAAAAGTCATAATCCCTGCTGATACAAACAGGTGACTTGCTCTTTCCCATCTTTTCAATAAAATCCGTAAACAGTCATTATAAGCCACATTGAGTTTCTCGCTTGTTTGTAGTTAGACCACTGATGTGCTGTATATAATGCAGCACAGTGCTTTAAATAGTGTCCTTTTCACTTGTTTGCCTGTGCGTACATCATGCGACATTGTCTGTAGATGTCATCATTAGCTGACAAATCATCGGTGCTAAAATGTCCCAAATATCTGTACTTGTGACACAGTCAGCACATTCCACAGCACAAACTGAGGAAACTTTACACATTTATCAGAAACACGGTCAAATGCTTTAGATGCATAAAAACGAAAGTGCATAGAACTGATTTATTTTTTTATTTTTTTATTTCCAAAGATTACCTCTAAAGCAAATATGCATACATGTGTACCATGTACAACTTTAGGTTTTAAATTTAGATTTAGATTTAAAACCAAACTTCTTTCCAAGACTTTGGACACGATACTAGCCAATGCAATGGGCCTAAAAGTGTCCAGACTTCCCATCCTACCGGCTTTATCCTTTATAACTGGGGCAAGAGTGATAGACAGGAGAGAGTCAGGAGTACACCATGTGTCAAACAACTGGAGAAGCAAATGGCCAAGAGAGAAGACAGTCTTATGCAGCATGCGTCAGGTGCTCAGCTTAAATACCATCAGCCCCACAGGCCTTATTTACAGGTAACCTTTGTATTGCTTTGTACACCTCATGAGCAGTTACAGCAACACATTCATTTTCACCAATTCTGTCTACAAAACATCACTATGAATACAACTGAAAAGACAACTATAGTGCCGTCTCCAGCGTTCCACGATGTGCTCCGATCCAGTGATGCCATCTACAGGGCAGGGCAGGGATGCCTTATGACTGTTAAGGGCACGCACTTCTTTCCAGAAACCCATAACATTTCTGCTTAAAAGTTTACCGGCCAATGAATCTGATCTCATACTTAGTTAATTCTTTGAAATAAACCTTATAATATTTGTATCTGGCATTTACATGTTTACATGTGTGTAATTGCCTCTACAGCCAGTAGATGGGCCCATAGCTGAGTCAATATTTCATCTCTCAACACGGTGATAAAGTTATATTTTTCTCTGCAAAAGCATTTTATTTTTATTTCTAAAACATGAGATATCAAACTAAAGACACTGAAGAGCAGGCTAAAACCAATACAAAAAATGCATAATATTTTACCTTTAATATGGCGGCGTGAGTGGACGGAGATGGGCTGAGGGAGCAGACACGGATTGGTAAAACTACAGTGCAACGCTGTGATTGGCTCGACACTCACTCAAACCAAACAAATATCACAAGAATTCATGTGGCAGGCCAGATTATGTACATGGAACACACAAACCCATTAAAGTAAATCAGGTGATAGTGTTTGGCAGATGTTTGAATGCAGTGTTGCCCTCTCCTTGCTTGCCAGAATTCATGCACTTGAGACAGCAGAAAGTACAGGACGCACGCGCTCTGAGTGAGGGCCAGGGCAGTCTCTCTCTCTCTCTCTCTCTCTCTCTCTCCCTCTCTCTCTCCTCCGTTGATGATGATGTTCAAAGCTTGGGAAATCTTTAAACCTCTCCAGAACTTTTCCCCTAACCTGTCTGGTACGTTCCTTGGACTTCATGATGCTGTTAACTCCCAAACATTTTCTTAGAAAACCTCTGTGGCCTGCACAGAACAGCTGCTTTTATCCTGAGATGGATTACACAGAGGGCCACTCTATTTCATCATTAGGTCAACATTCAATCTTCTGACAGCAGTTAGTTGTGCTCAGGGAAAAGGAGGCTGAACACGGCTGAGTGCGCAATGCTTTTCATTTTAATATTTGTAAAAAAAAAAAAACTTTGGCGCTTTGGTTTGCTCTTTTGCGTCAAATGCCAGTATCATTTATTGCAGTCTGTGCCAGCCACTGTAGCTGTAGTAATAGTTATATTTATATCATACATGACAGTCCTTACAGGAAATCAGTGTAAAATCCTGTCAGAACCTGCAGACCCGGTCTCCTTATCACTCTGTGAAGTCACTCCAAACATATCTCTGGTATTCTCACTCCACTGCGCTCCCTCTGCTTCAGAGCTCTTCAGACAACACCCAAAGTAAGTTTGAATTTACCAACTGTGTAAATGACTCTGATCATGTTTTGGTAATTATGACTTTGTTTGGTGGGATAATAGATGGGATAAATATTTATTATGATTTCACAACAGTCAAGTGGCTAATTAAATAAATAACCTGAAAAGGAAGTGGAAGAGTTCTACGAAGGAATCCTTCTGCACCATGACTCTGTCCAAAACACTGGGGCAGAATTGAAGAACATAAGGGTCTTGTCATGTGTTTCTATTTGTCAAGTAATAGCCTTCTGTCTAAATTATACAAGCTTTAGCCCATGTTTACAGTATGGTTGCCAGGTAACAGTAATACAGTGTCACATGCACTGCCCATGTCCAAACAACACGTAAGGTGAAAATGATACATTACATAGATGTAGGAGAAGATAAGACAGAACAAATAAAAATGGTGGAGACAGAATACGCGGATACAATGGGTCACTTAACAACTCCAGAGTCAGTCCTCTGTATTTTTACAATAGCCCTTAGCATTAGTCCACTAAAAACGCAAGTTGAGAATAATCCAGAGAGTGTTGGCCGGTACCAATCCATCGAGCACATTTAGGTCAAAGCCTCCTTAAAAATCACTGCTGAGTGTGTACATCTCTTGGTGTTTTATTATAGAATAATATGTAAAACAAGCATCTGAGCTGAAGGCTAACCAAACTTCAACTTGAGATTTATTCCTCTTTAACATGTCGCTGGTGAGGAGAGCAGGTGCGTGATTGTGAATTAAACATGTTATATAATATAGGGTTTAGCTTCACCATTCATTTGTTTGTAAAGGATCGTTGGATTTGATGTAGCAAGTAAAGTGTTAAGTCAGGTCTTGTTAGGGTTAGGGTTAGGCCTGGTTAGTCCGCCCCTGCCTTCTGCTCAGGAGGACTTGGACCACGGAGCAGTTTTCTCAGTTTTCCCAACTCTTTTGAGTCACACAAGTTTCTGCGGAACACCATCCAATAAACATTACCATGTCACACCTTATTACATATATTTAGACAAAAAAATTGACCGTGCCACTGTCTGGTTCATTCCTTTTGGTAATAGTGATTGGGTCTAATGCGGAGGAGGTTTATGTACGACTGCAATCCAGTCCACCTTACCTGCCCTAAATCTCTTTTGATCATCTGAAGGTTATGGCCAGTCGTGGGATCCTCTTTGTGGTCTTAGTGATGGTTTGGATATTGGAAACAGACAGCGCCACCTGTCTGTCACAGGTAACTGTTGGCCTTGCAGAAAGTGCCTTGTCCTCAATTTGAGTCAGTGAATGTGAGTGGCACATGTGGCTGACCTCTCTTCTCCTGAACCTCTTCTGTGTATCGGCCTTTTCCAGGCTTTACATGACGACGATGACAGCAGCAGGCAGAGGAGACAGGCTCACGGTCAGTGTCACAGTCCCTGTCTCTGAACCTTACAGCCCAATTTCTCTTTTGTTTGTGTACTCTTCTGAACTTTTTTTCTTTGATTTATTTTATTATGTTTCCAAACATGAGGCAACTTAAAGATGACCCCAATATATGTTTTGCAGTGATAGGTAGTTTAATTTTGTGAATGGTAATGCTTTAACTACTGTAAGATAACATATTTAGTAACATAAGAGTCATCACACGCTCTCTCTGGGTGGAGTCTGCATATTCTCCCCGTGTTCCCATGGGTTCTCTCCGGGTTCTCCGGCTCCTCCCACCGTCCAAAGACATGACTGTGTAGGTTAATTGGAAACTCTAAAAAATTGCCCGTAGTGAATGAATGTGAGAGTGAATGGTTGTCTGTCTGTGTCTCTGTGTCAGCCCTGTTGGCCACTGTCCAGGGTGTACCCCGCCTAAGGCCCAAAGTCACTGGGACAGGCTCCAGTCACCTGCCCGGGAACGGGAATAAGCGGTAGAAAATGAATGAATGAATGAATAGAGTTTATGACAGTTTATGAAGCAGAATAAACGTTATTACACCCACTCACTGCAGTATTTCCTCTAGCTGTGAAACATGAAGTGTATTCTTTTGGACACATTCTTATACACCACTAATTCTCTGATCAAATATTTCAGTATGCCAGACCATGTCCAAAGCTGAAAAGACATGGCCTGTTTTACGTTGTGTGTGTCATCAACAGAATCGTCTACCCCTGGAGCGCTCGGCACGTTACCACCCAGCCACACCTCTACTAATATTATTACTACCACTGATACTCCTCATACTACTGATACCACTGATACTCCTCATACTACTGATACCACTGATACTCCTCATACTACTGATACCACTGATACTCCTCATACTACTGATACCACTGATACTCCTCATACTACTGATACCACTGATACTCCTCATACTACTGATACCACTGATACTCCTCATACTACTGATACCACTGATACTCCTCATACTACTGATACTACTGATACTCCTCATACTACTGATACTACTGATACTCCTCATACTACTGATACTACTGATACTCCTCATACTACTGATACTACTAATACTCCTCATACTACTGATACTACTGATACTCCTCATACTACTGATACTACTGATACTCCTCATACTACTGATACTACTAATACTCCTCATACTACTGATACTACTGATACTCCTCATACTACTGATACTACTGACACTCCTCATACTACTGATACTCCTCATACTACTGATACCACTGATACTCCTCATACTACTGATACCACTGATACTCCTCATACTACTGATACCACTGATACTCCTCATACTACTGATACCACTGATACTCCTCATACTACTGATACTACTGATACTCCTCATACTACTGATACTACTGATACTCCTCATACTACTGATACTACTGATACTCCTCATACTACTGATACTACTGACACTCCTCATACTACTGATACTACTGATACTCCTCATACTACTGATACTACTGATACTCCTCATACTACTGATACTACTGATACTCCTCATACTACTGATACTACTGACACTCCTCATACTACTGATACTCCTCATACTACTGATACTACTGATACTCCTCATACTACTGATACTACTGACACTCCTCATACTCCTACTATAAATACAAATACTATTACTAACCCTACTGCTACCATATTTGCTGCTGAAAATATAACAACAACCATGCCTGGAAGCATTTGTGCAAATTACAGCATGACCTGCCCACCAGAAACTCCATCAGGTAACTTCTGTGCTAATGTGCTTCATAAGAAACACCGCCATTACACTCTGCTTTAAAGGGGACATATCATGCAAAATCTACTTTTTTGGCCCTTAGATGCCTTTTATTGTGTACTGTGGGTGTCTGGTAGTGGCTAAAAGTTGAAATTAATCACTTAAGTAGCTGCAGAGATATATTTATATACATTTTGCAACATATTTCTCAGTTCGTTCGAATATCCGCATTATCTGTTACGTATTTTTATCTATCACGTCACAGCGGAACTACTAAACAAGGTCAAGAGCTTCCGGCAGAGACCGCCATCTTTATTTTCCTCGTAGCGATTTTGTAGTCCAAGCGCAAAGATGTCAACGGTGCGAGTGGACAAGTTAAAATGCTCTGTTCTTGGTTGTGTTAACCAGCACAACTCATTACACCGACCGCCTGCATCCGAACAACGGAGATCGGCATGGTTACGTTTATTTTTTCGTGGTAATGTACCACCGACAGTGGGAAAGTTCAGTTTGTGTGCGCTAAGCACTTCAAAGGAGTGCTTCAGTAACCTCCGCCAGTACAACGAGGATTTGCTCAAAGATTGCATTTGATCAAAGGGTCAGTTCCTTCGGTCTATGGAGATGGCGATATAAGCGGAGCGGTAAGTCAAGCAGCTGAAACACTGTTTATTAGACCTATTTTTATCCAGTCATTCTTTACCTGTGTTCTGGCCATTTGTGAGGATTAGCATTACACCTGTAGCTGCCCATCTTTTACTCGGCTGTTTTCCAGCTGCTTAGGGCACATGTCTTTATATATACATATAATACATTTATTTTTGAGGTTTTCATAAGGCAGAACTCACATCAGACTGCTCGTAGCTGGCGTTAGCATGTCGCTAGCATTAGCGCGCAGCAAGCGTAGCCCGCAGCACCGTAACTCGCTGACTGACTTGACAGTAGCCTTTTTCCCGGACTGTTGTTGCAGTAAGATGGTAAAGTGAGGGTCCATTAGACAACCTGTTAACATCTTTCACACACAGTTAAGCTAACGGAGCGCGTAGCGAATTACATAGTAGTAAACAAACCATTGAGATGCAGCCATTTGAAGTCTTTGCTGCGGAGGATCGTCGTCTTCGATTTCCTCTTGGTCTGTGTCAGACTCTGGCTCGTACATGTAAGGCTGGATGTTGATGTCTTCGCTTGTCAATTTTCGATTGTCATTACGTTTTCTAACTTTGGAGAAGTTTTGGATCCGACAGGACGGACTGTGTTTGGGACTACAACAATGGCTGAACAGGCGAGTCTGTGTGCAAGGCGCAGGGGTGGGGGTGGGGTGCGAACTAACTCATTTGCATTTAAAGAGACAGTGTCAAAACAAGGCGCTCAAGCGCTCCTTACAAAAGGGGTAAAAGAGAGGCATGTAGAAAGAAAATTAGGAGGAATTCAGACTGTAGATTGCAGGTATAGTTTATTTAGACCCCAGGTAAATGTTTTAAATGTTCAAAAGGTGAAAATAAAAGCATGATATGTCCACTTTAATGTAGATCTGATTTTGTTTGGACTTGGTTGGATCATAACTTTAAAAGTATTCATAAGTACAAGTACAAGTGGGACAATTGCTATTACCTGTCATATATTGTTTTAAAAAATAATAATGGCCTCAATTGAGGAGATTTTGCAAAAGCAGAACTGTCAGTGTATTTTCAAGCCTTTCAGTTAAAACGAGAACTTTTACATGCTAAAACGAGCTGCCTTTTTAACAACTTTATTTTCTCATATCCATTGTTGAAATGAAACCTCTAAAGGCAGGAGCACCACATGTTCGCTCTCTGCAGGGGAAAAGCCACACTAAACAGACAAAATTTCTCTGGGACGCACAGCTGGACTCTTGTGATGGGCGATACATAATTGTTGTACATAATTAAACTTGGTATTGAATATGATCCCAAGTTCTTTGTGTGAGATTTTTGGATTCTGATACTCATCTAGCCTTATGGGTGAAGGCATTTCAGAATCAGAGAACCAAAATCAGATTTATTGCCATTGTCAGTGATCAAACTTCACAAACATAGGAACTTGTTTTGATAAGATGGAACATAAAACAATGATATATATATATATATATAATAATATAATTTTAATTAATAATTTTTAATAATAATTATATATATATATATATATATATATATATATATATATATATATATATATATATATATATATATAAATAGATTTAGACTATATACAGAAATGTACAGTAGTGGCAAATTGGTAGTGCAAATGGATCTATTCTATGATTGTTAAAGTGGCAGGTGTTACAAAGTGTTCATGAGTCCAACGTCAGAGGGACAGAAACTGTTCTTGTGTCCATCCGGTTCTGGTCCGGATGGACCGTAGCCTCCTGCCCGAGGGGAGGGGCTCAAATAGTCCATGTCCAGGTGAGAAGGGTCAGCTGTGATCGACCTGCTCGTCTCCGAGTCCTGGAGACGTACAGGTCCTGGACAGATGGTCCCCTTCTCAGCAGAGGCACAATGCTGTGCCGTAGTCTGTGTTTGACTTGCTACAGGCATCAGCGCCACAGGCCTGAAATCATTAAGTCCAATGATCTGGAGCTTTTTGGGGACAGGGATGATGCTGATCGACGATGAAGCAAACTGTGACATGGCATAACTCCAGTTAGGTGTTAAAAATGTCTGTGAAAACAGGAGTCAGGTTATCTGCACGGTGTCTATATATATAGTCCAAGCTGCAACATGAAGAAGTCTAGATAAATCACTAAAGAAAATCGCGCTGTCCATGACGAGGCAGCAGCCAGGGCTGGTTCAGTTCAGGTGAGGATGAACCATCCAAGCTCTGCTCTCTGGGGTCAGCCACAGAGAAGCAGCTGTAGAGTCCCCAGTCCCCTGAGCTAGAGAGGCTCCGCTGGCTGCTGGCGTGAAAAAATGGGTGAATCATCTATAGTGTATCCACAATCTCATGACCAGAGCCCACCACCCATCAGCGGCTTGGGCTCTGCGCAGCCCCCTGAGTCAGTGTTGCTCTGGCCCCATATATATGGCCTCATATGCTCTTCCATATCTTCCTCTTCCCTCACACATACTCTGGTAAAAGTAAAACTGTACATCTGTCTTTCCCATTATGTTTCATGTGTCACCTCCAAGGGTTTATCTGCACCAACTTCACCTCTGGAATTTTACCCCAGATCTGCCAGCTGCTGATCCTATCACAGGTGAGCTGAGTAAGTACTTAGTAGTTGTAATGATAGTAACATCACACTCACAACAGCAGCGACAGACCCGCCTTCATAAGCACAGATCGCTCTCGTGTTGACGCCAGCCCTCTACAAGAAGTTACAAAGGGATCCAAGTGTATGTCAAAAGGTGTTCACTGAGTGGTTGTCTTCTTGGCAACATTGCTCTGAATTTGCATAAAGTTGACTTGACAACTTTGCTGCATTCCGATCACCTGGATCTCCTCGCTCTCCTTGTCACTTTCTGTGAGACTCATTGGAAATTAATGGGAGATGGTTGCTCAAGTTGCTCGTGTCGCTGCTGGTGTGAGCTTAGTGTTAATTGTGTAGGAGCATCATAATCAGAACAGAGTTCTTTTCATATTTGAAGAATACGTTGCTGAGGAAGTTGATAGGAATACATAGAAATGTCAAACAATTACAGTATTTTTATTGTAATTCCAGGATTTGAACTCTGAACTCTGCCAGTGTTTGTTGAAAATCTCTATCGAAGTGTTGAGTCTCTTCAAGAAGAAATTCAGAACTCAGCTCCTACCATCTTGGCAGTTGTTGACATCCTTAAAGCGACCTCTGCAGTTGGTACTGTGGTCACTGCGTCGCTCATGGAGGTGCTTATCCTGTTTTTATCAAATACTGAATGATATATTATTGTTGTGTCGCTCAGAATGCCGTCACCAGGTCCCCACCCTGGAGTCGGGCCTGGGGTGGGTCACAGGTATGCACCAGGTGGCTAGGTCTTCAATCACATGTATTTAGTGGGTCTATAGGTACTGTGTGCTTTGGGTAGTGCTCAGGGGCAGCTGCTTAGATGACCAAAGCAATGCACAAAGTCTCTTGTGCTGCCAGTGAGATGGACAATGCCATCTCACTTCCCTGCCAGTGAGATGGACAACGCCATCTCACTGGCAGGGAAGAAGTCCCATGTTGTGCAGGAGGTTGAGCATTATTGGTGATTGGTGGTCATGTTCACCTCCACGCAATAAACTTTAGATTCTTCACTCAAGTTCCTGGTCCGAGTACGACCTGAAGCCCAACCCAACTTCTCTTTTATTCACTTTTCCTCTCAAGATAAAATGTTTAACTCCCAAGTCCATGATGTGACCAACGTGAGTGGAGAAGGCACATGAATAAAAGTAGTAGGGTGATACATGGAGCGAGGAGTGAGCCAGGATAATTTTAGTTTATGTTTTAATTTTTTTCAGTTTAATTTAAAGAGCTGGGGAAGTGTGTAATTTAAACAGTTGTGTGTGGAAGAGCTGGAAGAAGTGTGTGTGAAAAGGGACGTTTGGGTGTCCCTTCTCAGACTGTCTCCCAGCGGAAGAAAATGGACATTTAAACAGTATCAATGAATAATGCTAATTTTTTGTCTGCAGAATCTGCTGAAGACAGTGGGCCTTCTTGTTTCTGAAGATGCTTTCAACTCTTGGTACTCTCTGTCTGCAGACAGCAGCATCAGTGCCATCTCCAGCCTGCTGAGGGCACTGGAGAAACTGTCAGCATCATTAGAGGGAGAGTTCGCCATCTCTACTCCACACATCCTGCTGACCAGAAGCAGCTTCAACGGGTTTTACAGTGCAAATCTGAGCTTGAGTGTTTCTATTGAGATCCCCACAACAAAATAGACCAAAGGTTTTATCACCACTCTGACCTTCTCTACACTGGGTGCTCTGATGCCCTCCCAAGGCCTCTATTACTCACTCAACAGTTCCATCAACGCAGACGTGGTGCTGGTCCGAGTCAACCAGCTGAAGGTCCAAGATGTATCTGTGATGTTCAAGAAGAAGGACCTCTCCAGGGCCACATATCATGCCTGTGTGCTCTGGGACTATGGGCTCAGGAGTGGTGAGGGGGGCTGGACCGAGGACGGTTGTTACGGTTACCAAATCAACGAAACCGTCATTTGTAACTGCAATCGCCTCAGCACTTTCTCTGTCCTTGACACCAAGGGATCTAGTTTTTCAGTCTATGTTTCATCTATTTATTTGGGAGCTGGAGTGAATGTCTTCTGCATTATCTTATGCCTCATTTTTGAAGGATGTTTTTGGAAATCCATAGCAAAAAACTCCACTTCTCTGATGAGACATGTGACCATCATAAACACGGCCATCTGTCTGCTGATCGAAGATAGTCTCCTCTTTGTAAATCTTTATTTTGTCTTTCCACATGTTTGGCTATGTAGCTTCGTAATATTTTTCTGGCATATTTTTGACCTTTCCCTCTTCTTCTGGATGCTTGTCTCGTGCCTGTTGCTTTTCTACAAAACTTCCTGGGTTTTCTCAAACATGTCCAAAGCTAAAATGTTTCTCATTGGTTTTACTTTGGGATATGGAGCTCCACTGCTGATAGCCACCATCACAGTAGCCTCCACAGCACCACAAAACCGTTACGTCACAGCCCAGGGCTTGTGTTTACTAGACTGGAGACAATCAATGACCCTTCTGTCCTTGGCTGTACCACTTTTCATCATAGTGCTGGTCAACATCGTGCTCCTCAGTGTGGTTCTGTACAAGGTCATCCGCAGCAGCAGGATGGTCAGCAGAGAGGCTGATGAGCAGGGCAAGCTGGGGTTACGACGTTTTTTCTGCTGATCTCCTTCTTGCTGTTCGGACTGACTCATGACTTGCTCTAGGAGCGATCTTCTTTCCTACGTCCTTTGGAACCTATCTCGCCTTTGCAGTATTAAATTCACTTCAGGTAGATAATACTGACAGATGCATGTTGTTTTCACCTTACATTTAAGTACCTGGGTGAACAGTCCACTGCATGTCATGGTCTAATCTGCTTTGAGATTATTGTTTAACATTTTTACGCTCAAAAAAGAAACATACTTTCCTCTGTGAGCAGACTAGTTTCTCCACAGAAAACCAAACACAGACTTCCAAAAACGTTCTCACGCTCATGTCTCGGTCTCATGGTGGTGCCACGTGTTTGTTTCCATGGAGAAAACTTCCTTTCAATGCTATTTTGTGGACGCAAAGCAAGAGCTGGCTCCACCATCAAATTTAGATTCTGCACCTTTGACTGGATTTTCCAGATTGTGATAATTTGAATGCTGGATGTTTGAAAAGTTCTATAATGTAAAAAAAAAAAATAATAATAACAACAATAATAAGCCACAATCAATACAAAGGGAGGGAGGGACATGTTTTGTCAGAATCTGGGCATCTTGTTGCAATAGGACTCATGAAAAAGAACGTCTGGTTTTTAGTCCTATTCGAGTAAGATTTGTTTTACCTCTGGACCTCGGATACTTTGTAATAATTCTGTCTGTGTCACTAGTGCTGTGGGAATCATCCATGCCTGTAAAAATGTCCCTGAGTTTTACCTCTTGTCTGAAGCACAAAGTGAGTACAAATCTGTTGTTGTGGCAACCGAGGACTGAGCAGATTGGAAGCTCTTTTTGGGCTTTAGGTTTAAGGTGCCTTTGGAGCAAAATTTGGATTGAGGGCCAGAATGGATTCAAAGAGAGAAGCTCAGGTGGTTCATCTGATCATGTGGATGTCATTCTGATTCTGGTCGCAACAACGTGGGAAATAGAACGTCTCACACTACAACACAGGGACATTATGCGAAAAAAAAATACAGTCGTGGAAAACAGAAGAAATGCTTTTCAACATGGATGAATGAAAAGTTTCTTGTCAGATTAAATGTGTCTGACATTTCCGGAACAAAGTCTGTAAAAACAAGTGAAGTACTGACATTGCCGATCTTGTGCGAATGCTCACAATAAAACACCAAAGTAGTGAGGTATTTAGGTCAAACTAATCCTGTGTGAATAGGGCTTTTGACTCTATTTGGAAAATAAGGACACAAAGCATAACTAGAAATCTAAGCTTATTTTCTTTTTCCTCTCGCTTAGCTTCAACTTAACCATAAACATACTAATGGTGAGCAGATTCTAAATGATATTAAATTGCCAGAGCACCATAATACTTGTATGATGATTACCTCTGTCTGTTTATTCTGTATTTCTTTGTGATTTCTTTCTTTTCTTTGTGCCTGTTCCTGTGCTGTAACATTTATTATGTACTAGTTGATGTTAGTCTTTACATCATTCTCATATGTGTCTCTCTTTCCTAATGCAGTCCTAGCATCCTAAATATTCTCTGTGATGAGTTTACAAGCAGTTTTCACCTATCTCTGAACCCCGAGAGAGGGCCGTCACAGTAAAGCTAACAAACATTAGCATGCTATGGGTGCATTTCCTGCTTCTCGTACAATAAAACGCTGTTACTGAAACTTCATAAACCACTAAGTTATGAAAACATTATGCCAAATTTTAACACATTTTCTTGTGGGTTTTTTTTTTAGGTTGAAACGTTATGGAGGTTAGTTGCCACAGAGCTGGTCAGCCTCTGTCATGCCTTTACAGTAAACATTTGAATGTTTCTAAATCCTTATGGCAAAAATGAATGAAAAATTTACTTCAGGAACCACCGCTTAATGTGGACAGGACAGACTGGTGAGCTCCACAGGTGCAGAAAGCGCTGAGGTCTCATTTTCACCTGAATAGATGCTTTTACATTATATCTGGTACAGCCCTTTTAACTAAACAGATAACCTCTATCTATCTATATGCTCTACAATATTTAGGAAACAAAAATATGGGCAACATTGACAGAAACTTACATGGTAAAAGCTGCAAACTTATGAGCAGGGGAGTAGAAAGGGTGGGTCAAAGGGGTCTGTTGTCCTCGGCCTCAGGGTCTTGGGGGCGCAGAATTGGACTGTCTTCCTATTAATTTATATTAGAGGGGGCCCCATATGAGGCTTCTGGCCCCAGGCCCCCAAATTTCTGTCGACAGGCCTAAGGAACAAAACACAGAGGACAGATAACAGCTCCAACTGACACTCAGTATTCTGAACAGTACAATCTACCACACCCTTGTACATACATTTGAGTGTAATGGCCCAGTGTAATGAGCAATGTCTGTTCACATCTGTCCCCCTGAATCACTAAGGAATCAAATCGATCAGCAAAATTATCAATGGTATTGATATTAATATCAATACCCATGAGTGAGGAGGAGTGAGGTCATGTGACTCATGAAATATAAAATGTAAAGTGAAGGAGGAGAACAAGAAGATTTTTATTCATGAAGAATTAAATATGAATAAACGCGTTGAAGGCACCATTTATCTGCTGAGGCTCTGCTGCCGACGCAAACGCACGGAAACTTTTGTTCAAGGATTTCTGGAGACTTGTTTATGTGTTTGTGTTTATTCGTGTTTTTTTATGCATTTATTGTTTTTGTGTGGTTCCTACATTAAAGGTGCTCTGTATGACTTTTCTGATGTTTCTGGTGTTGACTAGAATGTTCCATAGAATAGCATTAAACACATCACAGCATTTAGTGTTTTTAATAATATCCTAAAAAACATGCATTTTAATGAGCAGACTCACCTCTCCACAGATCTGACCTGTAACTGTGCCTTCATTTAATAACATAGTTTAATGCCACACTGTGGAACATTCCGTGCAAACACATACCACAATTATATGTTAGCATTTTGATTTGCATTAACAACACATAAAACAACAAACACATCCTGAAAATAATTTGACTGTTTTTTTTGTAACTATACACTCACACACTGACCAATTAAAAATGTGACCAAAAGAACTAAACTCAAAACTAAACCCGGACTTGATTTGATCCTGTTCTTGTCCTGGTTAAAGCCAGGTCTAGTCCAGGATTAGTTTCAACTTTAGTCTCAGTTTGATGACAGTGTGAATGTGTCTTTGTGTACCTGTGAACACACTCTAAGTCAGGGGTGTCCAAACTTTTTCCATCGAGGGCCACATACTGAAATTTAGACCAAGCGGAGGGCCACAATTAAATCGTGAAACGTTCAAAAAAGTTGCATCAATCTGATTTTTAAAGCGCCACCACACCTAAATTCAGTCTGAATGCCTTAATATCAGGTCTGTCTCACTCCAAAATGTTAGTTATTTAGGTTATAATAGTAGAAAATCTGAGATTTTGCGTAAAAAGTATGTCTTAGGACAATGTGGGCCAAATAACCAGGAAGCTTGAGGGCCAAGAAAAAATGGTCTGCGGGCCGCTTTTTGCCCCCGGGCCTTAGTTTGGACGTGCCTGCTCTAAGTCATCAGGACTCTGTGGAAAACAATGTACAGAGCTTGAAACCCAATTTTTTCCCAGATCAGACCCAGCCCTGCTTTTTCACGGTTAGTCCTTGTTTGGTCCTGCTTTCATGTAGATCTGATTTACAAAACAACCAGAAGGCCCACGTGAGGGGACACTGGAGGCCCTGTGTCTGCAGGACTCAGGGGGAGGTCTGATCAGCTGACACTAGTTAAAGGTGAAAGGTCGTGCATGCTGGCTGCTGCTGCAGGCTCCTCCAGGCTGTGAAGAGGCAATTTGATTTAAACATCTTAAAAAAACAAACAAACAAACAAACAAGCAAAACTTGACTTCATTTTAGTCTTTATATTTTGGATTTAAAAAAACATATGCTTTAAACACTTAAAAAGTATTTTTTGTAACACTATTTAGCCAATGTTTATTTATATTCTTTATAATGTTATATTTTGTTTGCATGCCTTTTAAGAGACTAAAAAACCCTCCTATTACACCATGTGTTCATGTAGCTCCATGTCACCAAAACACATTCTTGATTTTTGCAAATTAACAAAGGCACAAACCCTTTATAATAAATACAATTTACAATTTAATTTGCCTGAATAAAGCACGAACAAAGACTTTATTTTTTTAATTTAAACTTTATTTTGGACGCTCAATTGCTCCATAGATTAAAACACGCAGACAAAAATAAAGCAAAAACAAAAGGAAATCATTTTCTGTGGAGACTCCAGTGAGGCCACATTTGAAAAGTACCGCACTGAGCTTTGTGCAGGATTGGTCAGCGCTGAAATTACACTGTTCCTTAATTCTGTGAGTCTGCATGAGTCTGTACATGAGTCTGTACATGAGTCTGTACATGAGTCTGTGCATGAGTCTGTGCATGAGTCTGTGCATGAGTCTGTGCATGAGTCTGTACATGAGTCTGTACATGAGTCTGTGCATGAGTCTGTGCATGAGTCTGTGCAGCTGTACATGAGTCTGTACATGAGTCTGTGCATGAGTCTGTGCATGAGTCTGTACATGAGTCTGTACATGAGTCTGTGCATGAGTCTGTGCATGAGTCTGTGCATGAGTCTGTACATGAGTCTGTACATGAGTCTGTACATGAGTCTGTACATGAGTCTGTACATGAGTCTGTACATGAGTCTGTGCATGAGTCTGTGCATGAGTCTGTGCATGAGTCTGTACATGAGTCTGTGCATGAGTCTGTTCATGAGTCTGTACATGAGTCTGTTCATGAGTCTGTGCATGAGTCTGTGCATGAGTCTGTACATGAGTCTGTACATGAGTCTGTACATGAGTCTGTACATGAGTCTGTACATGAGTCTGTACATGAGTCTGTGCATGAGTCTGTGCATGAGTCTGTGCATGAGTCTGTGCATGAGTCTGTGCATGAGTCTGTACATGAGTCTGTACATGAGTCTGTACATGAGTCTGTACATGAGTCTGTACATGAGTCTGTACATGAGTCTGTACATGAGTCTGTACATGAGTCCGTACATGAGTCCGTACATGAGTCCGTACATGAGTCCGTGCATGAGTCCGTGCATGAGTCCGTGCATGAGTCCGTGCATGAGTCCGTGCATGAGTCCGTACATGAGTCCGTGCATGAGTCCGTGCATGAGTCCGTGCATGAGTCCGTGCATGAGTCCGTGCATGAGTCCGTGCATGAGTCCGTACATGAGTCCGTGCATGAGTCCGTGCATGAGTCCGTGCATGAGTCCGTGCATGAGTCCGTGCATGAGTCCGTGCATGAGTCGGTGCATGAGTCTGTACATGAGTCTGTGCAGCTGTACATGAGTCTGTACATGAGTCTGTACATGAGTCTGTACATGAGTCTGTACATGAGTCTGTACATGAGTCTGTACATGAGTCTGTGCAGCTGTACATGAGTCTGTACATGAGTCTGTGCAGCTGTACATGAGTCTGTGCATGAGTCTGTGCAGCTGCACATGAGTCTGTGCATGAGTCTGTGCATGAGTCTGTTCATGAGTCTGTACATGAGTCTGTGCATGAGTCTGTACATGAGTCTGTGCATGAGTCTGTGCAGCTGTACATGAGTCTGTGCAGCTGCACATGAGTCTGTGCATGAGTCTGTGCATGAGTCTGTACATGAGTCTGTACATGAGTCTGTACATGAGTCTGTACATGAGTCTGTGCAGCTGTACATGAGTCTGTACATGAGTCTGTACATGAGTCTGTACATGAGTCTGTACATGAGTCTGTACATGAGTCTGTACATGAGTCTGTGCATGAGTCTGTACATGAGTCTGTACATGAGTCTGTACATGAGTCTGTACATGAGTCTGTGCATGAGTCTGTACATGAGTCTGTGCATGAGTCTGTGCATGAGTCTGTACATGAGTCTGTGCATGAGTCTGTACATGAGTCTGTACATGAGTCTGTACATGAGTCTGTACATGAGTCTGTGAGTCTGTACATGAGTCTGTACATGAGTCTGTACATGAGTCTGTACATGAGTCTGTGCAGCTGTACATGAGTCTGTGCAGCTGTACATGAGTCTGTACATGAGTCTGTGCAGCTGTACATGAGTCTGTACATGAGTCTGTACATGAGTCTGTACATGAGTCTGTGCAGCTGTACATGAGTCTGTACATGAGTCTGTACATGAGTCTGTGAGTCTGTACATGAGTCTGTACATGAGTCTGTACATGAGTCTGTACATGAGTCTGTACATGAGTCTGTACATGAGTCTGTACATGAGTCTGTACATGAGTCTGTACATGAGTCTGTACATGAGTCTGTACATGAGTCTGTACATGAGTCTGTGCAGCTGTACATGAGTCTGTACATGAGTCTGTACATGAGTCTGTGCATGAGTCTGTGCAGCTGTACATGAGTCTGTACATGAGTCTGTACATGAGTCTGTGCATGAGTCTGTACATGAGTCTGTACATGAGTCTGTGCAGCTGTACATGAGTCTGTACATGAGTCTGTACATGAGTCTGTACATGAGTCTGTGCAGCTGTACATGAGTCTGTGCATGAGTCTGTGCAGCTGTGCATGAGTCTGTACATGAGTCTGTGCATGAGTCTGTACATGAGTCTGTACATGAGTCTGTACATGAGTCTGTACATGAGTCTGTACATGAGTCTGTACATGAGTCTGTACATGAGTCTGTACATGAGTCTGTACATGAGTCTGTACATGAGTCTGTACATGAGTCTGTGCAGCTGTACATGAGTCTGTACATGAGTCTGTACATGAGTCTGTACATGAGTCTGTGCATGAGTCTGTACATGAGTCTGTGCATGAGTCTGTACATGAGTCTGTACATGAGTCTGTACATGAGTCTGTACATGAGTCTGTACATGAGTCTGTACATGAGTCTGTGCATGAGTCTGTACATGAGTCTGTACATGAGTCTGTACATGAGTCTGTGCATGAGTCTGTGCATGAGTCTGTACATGAGTCTGTACATGAGTCTGTACATGAGTCTGTGCATGAGTCTGTGCATGAGTCTGTACATGAGTCTGTACATGAGTCTGTACATGAGTCTGTGCATGAGTCTGTGCAGCTGTACATGAGTCTGTGCATGAGTCTGTACATGAGTCTGTGCATGAGTCTGTACATGAGTCTGTACATGAGTCTGTACATGAGTCTGTACATGAGTCTGTGCATGAGTCTGTGCATGAGTCTGTACATGAGTCTGTACATGAGTCTGTACATGAGTCTGTGCATGAGTCTGTACATGAGTCTGTACATGAGTCTGTACATGAGTCTGTACATGAGTCTGTACATGAGTCTGTGCAGCTGTACATGAGTCTGTGCATGAGTCTGTACATGAGTCTGTACATGAGTCTGTACATGAGTCTGTACATGAGTCTGTACATGAGTCTGTACATGAGTCTGTGCATGAGTCAGTACATGAGTCTGTACATGAGTCTGTACATGAGTCTGTGCATGAGTCTGTACATGAGTCTGTACATGAGTCTGTACATGAGTCTGTACATGAGTCTGTGCATGAGTCTGTACATGAGTCTGTACATGAGTCTGTACATGAGTCTGTACATGAGTCTGTGCATGAGTCTGTACATGAGTCTGTACATGAGTCTGTGCATGAGTCAGTACATGAGTCTGTACATGAGTCTGTACATGAGTCTGTACATGAGTCTGTGAGTCTGTACATGAGTCTGTGCATGAGTCTGTACATGAGTCTGTACATGAGTCTGTGCAGCTGTACATGAGTCTGTGCATGAGTCTGTACATGAGTCTGTACATGAGTCTGTACATGAGTCTGTACATGAGTCTGTACATGAGTCAGTACATGAGTCTGTACATGAGTCTGTACATGAGTCTGTGCATGAGTCTGTACATGAGTCTGTACATGAGTCTGTGCATGAGTCTGTACATGAGTCTGTGCATGAGTCTGTACATGAGTCTGTACATGAGTCTGTACATGAGTCTGTACATGAGTCTGTGCATGAGTCTGTACATGAGTCTGTACATGAGTCTGTACATGAGTCTGTGCAAGAGTCTGTGCATGAGTCTGTACATGAGTCTGTACATGAGTCTGTACATGAGTCTGTGCAAGAGTCTGTGCATGAGTCAGTACATGAGTCTGTACATGAGTCTGTGCAGCTGTACATGAGTCTGTGCATGAGTCTGTACATGAGTCTGTACATGAGTCTGTGCATGAGTCAGTACATGAGTCTGTACATGAGTCTGTACATGAGTCTGTGCATGAGTCTGTACATGAGTCTGTACATGAGTCTGTACATGAGTCTGTACATGAGTCTGTGCATGAGTCTGTACATGAGTCTGTACATGAGTCTGTGCATGAGTCTGTACATGAGTCTGTACATGAGTCTGAACATGAGTCTGTGCATGAGTCTGTGCATGAGTCTGTACATGAGTCTGTACATGAGTCTGTGCATGAGTCTGTGCAGCTGTACATGAGTCTGTGCATGAGTCTGTACATGAGTCTGTGCATGAGTCTGTGCAGCTGTACATGAGTCTGTACATGAGTCTGTACATGAGTCTGTACATGAGTCTGTGCATGAGTCTGTACATGAGTCTGTACATGAGTCTGTGCATGAGTCTGTACATGAGTCTGTACATGAGTCTGTGCATGAGTCTGTGCATGAGTCTGTACATGAGTCTGTGCATGAGTCTGTACATGAGTCTGTACATGAGTCTGTGCATGAGTCTGTACATGAGTCTGTGCATGAGTCTGTACATGAGTCTGTACATGAGTCTGTACATGAGTCTGTACATGAGTCTGTACATGAGTCTGTGCAGCTGTACATGAGTCTGTACATGAGTCTGTACATGAGTCTGTGCAGCTGTGCATGAGTCTGTACATGCAGCTTATAAAATAGAATTTTATAAATAAACACTTTTGACACATTAATAAAACACCTAAAATGTAGCTTTAATTAAGGCTATGGTGTAGTTATTATAAAGTGAACCACACTGGCCTTAAAACAGTTTCTGATTCTGAGACAGTGGAAAAGACGCACAGCAGTTTGTCCTTCAGATTAGAGCCACATGGTCGTGGTTTAGACCTGGTTTAGACCTGATGTAGTCCTGGATTAGTCCTTGGTTAGGTGGTTGTGGTCTTGGTTTATACATGCAGAGTCTCCAGGCCTCAGCGTTAAAGCCGCAGAGAGCAGTTAGCGCCGTTCAAATCCAAAAGCTCTTCCTGCTCCAGGCTGTGTCCTAATGGTCGCTGCAAAGCATGATGGGAGCTGCGGTCCTGAGGGGTCTCCCGGGGCACGGCGCAGGGGCCCGAGGTGTAGGTTTTTAAAAAGAACAAAAGTGGAAAAGCTGATGCCACAAAAGAGTAAATAGGGCTCAGAAGTACAGAGGCCCAGAAGGACAAATTACCTCCAAGAAAAGAAGTGAAAAGCTTTTGTTTGTGAGTGTGGGAGAAAGTAGAGCTGTAAAGGCTAGAGAACACAATCTTTGAACCACCTTTACTGAAAAAAATGTAACAAAATCTTCATGTCATTCTGCTTTTGGTTGCCATTTGTGATGAAAGTGAGCGATGGAAGCTTTGCACTCAAATAATGTGTTCTGCAATCAAATCTGAGCTGGATAAAAAAATTAAAAAAAGCTTTAGCTTGTCATGTAAAATTTAACAATTTAAAGACACAGTTTAAAACCAACACTGTCCTGATGCCCTAACTTTTTGATCCCCACATAGTCCTGCCGTGTTCAGCAGACTTTAAAGTGCACTCAATCACAGAGCGACTCGGACACTCAGCTCACTGTATCCTCATCATGTGGGAGAAAAAAAGAAAAAAAAGTCTGCAAAAGTCATATATAAATTGATTTCTGTGCTTAATATAGATGGCATGTTAAACATCAAACGGGCCTGATTATTAAAGTCTGTCACTGTCTGCTGTTGCAATGCATTGTGGTCAATAATGACCGGTCTAGTGACCAACACTGGACACTATACTTCTCAAGGTGCATTGTGGGATATCTTCCACCTACTGGACAGTCGAACAGACAGCACTTCAAAATGGTGTGATCAGTACTTAGCGCCCTCTGTAGGGAATAATGTGAACATTTGTTTCATGGACATGTGGACATACGAAAATATTTGTGGACATTTAATACTAAACCTAATTTATTCATGTTCTAAGTTAAAAAAAATATATATATAAAAAAGAGGCAAATTTTGATTTTTTAGGCCAATTTTCAGTTTGATCTAGTTTACTCAAAAATATCCATCCATCTTCTTCCACTTGTCCGGGACCTGCCCTCGCCTGCTGCCTAATCTCTCTGCACCGGCCCCTTACAGATCCTCCTGTGGGTGGTGGGTCCACCAGAGGACGGCCGCACGTTGCTCCTTCGGGCTGTGCCTGGCTGGGCCCTGTGGGGAAAGGCCTCAGGTCGAGCTCCCACCCCAGGCCTGGCTCCAGGACGGGGCGCCGGTGACCCCAATCCAGGTAACATACATGACCTTGTTGGCAAACTGTTCATAAGAGTCTTCTGAACAAAAACAAGATGCCCAAGATAACCAAATGCCCTCCGTTTATTTATTTATTTATTTTTTTTTATAACTAATATGTGTACAAAATGAAACAACAACTTTAAACCTGGTTCTGTCCATTTTTCAGGTTTATATATCCCAAATATGTATAATTTTGGCTGTTTTTACACACAAAATGCCTTATTTCTACATGAAAACATTACATGGTGAAACACTTTTTTCTTACATTTATGTGAGTAAACTACAGGAGAAATTTACAATTGATATCTTTAAATGTAAAATATTTTCCTATTCACCTGCAGTGTCTGGCCTCAACTGAGTACTGCTGTAATAATAATGATCAAAAGTAGCAAGGCTTTTTAAACGGATATTAAACCGAAATAGTTAGATAATTTTGCATTTCTAAATCGTAGCTGTATTAACTTTAGAATTTATCCTTAAATTTAATCTTTCACTGTGACTTAAAAGTGGACGTACCATCTCAGCGTCACTACGACTTTCTCGAGGTGTTATCATGAGACAAAAATACTCTTTATGAATCTTTATGAATCCCAGTTCTGTATTTAGCGACAGATGAAAGAATATAATGATTAAATATTGTGCGCTTTGTGTCCCGCAGCAGTGGAAGAGTCCGAGACACTTGTAATTATGGGAATGTTTAAACCAGTTCTATTTCCTCTGTTCATTTACAACTCCGACTGTCCCCAAGTCAGTCATCCATCTGCGAGTCCAGCGGCAACAGAGGATGGATGAACCGGACAGAAATGAGAGGAAAAACACAAGATGAATGAAGAAAAGTGGGACAAATTAAAGTTATGAAATGTAATAATGTCAATCATTTCTTACTTTTACGAGATTCTGTTGTCAGTTGTTCCAGAATGATTTGTCCGTGCACATGTTGTGAAATGGAACAAATGGATTAGTGGCGTTCATCGTTAACCAATTATTTAAAGGGGCTGTACTGGATTTTTACTGTTTTAAGCCGGGCGTCCACTGCACGATTTTAGACGTCTGTGACATAAGATGTCTGATCATGGGAAGAATCTTGAGTCGTAGCTTAAAATTGTGGCGAGAGTCTCAGAGTGTGACGGGCCAAAGACCAAACTTAGAACCGTCGTACGACCAAAGACGAGCCGCGATTAATATCAAACATGTCTGCCATACTGGACTCTTGTTCTCAGAGTGAACCTCCTGTCGCTGCGTCTCTGATCAATCTTTGTCAGAGTAATGTCAGAGGAGCTCCGCCACAAACGGGACCTTATCTCGTCATTTCGCTTTCATTTAGCAACTTTTACACACACGGAGTCTTTTAGCGAGAAATAGTTTAATATGACAACAAAACTAAGCAATAAATTAAAACCTGGCTCCGTTCAATTTTCTGATTTTATGTCCCAAATATGTGTCTTACTTAGATAAGAAAAGATTACATGATACAATACAAAACTTGCAATATTTTTTTCTTTTTCCTCACATTTATTCAAGTTTATAATAGATATGTGTAAGTTTAAGATTTGTTCCTATTCACCTGCAGTGTTTTATTTTTTCTGGAACATTTAGATTATTTATTGTTCATTATTTATTGTTCATTATATCCCCGTGTACTGCGTCAGTAAAGGGTGCTGGTTTTCCCGGGGCCCAGCCAGGAAAGGGCCCTCAAATGCAGTATTTTTTGAGTCTTGGTACACTTTTTTGATTGATAACATTCCGCGGCACACCACCTTCTTAAAAATGTCCAAATCACACCATTTAAGAACAAAATGTGGTATTTAATGTAGCAAATGTTGTCCATGTGACTTTGTCTGGTTCTTTAAAGGCTCACTTTTTGGTGAAGATGCTGCTCAGACTCCAAAATGGTAAATTATTTAATTCCTCGAGTCCTTGAGAGACTAAATACAATTATACAGGTTTAGGCTTTGATCAGCAACAGAACAGACTCAATTTTTTTTTTTTTTTTTTTTTGTCTCACATCCATTTCTTGTTGCATGTCGATGCTCTACTTGGAACCTTGTTAAAGTCTATAACAGGTTCTCATGATGTTCTACATATAAAGATAAGTAAAAGGTAAATATTTATTATAGTTTTACATTCGTGAAGTTGCAGTTTGCGAAGAAATTTTGAAACACTAAAGTAAAAACATTACAGGAAGTTGTGCTGAGTTCTAAAATGGAATCCCTCTGTGATGTCATCAAAAGGCGACATACCATTGACAATTTACACAGTTTAAACAGCCATTCAACAAAATAAAGGCGTCATCAGATAATAATATTTGTCAAATCATAACCATTGTGTAATTTATGTGGATTTTGGCCCTTGTTTTCAAAATGGTTGCTAGGTAACAGTTGTGGAATGACCTCTAACTATTTGCTGCTCATGTTCAACCAGGAAGTAGAGCCATAAACTACAGCCAAAAACTGTCAAACTGGGGCCAAATGCTTAGTAAAACCTTAAATGTGATCATGTAGCCCATGTTTTAGTGAAATGTGTAGTCTAACCTGTCATATAGACTTTAAAACCATGCAGAATGTGACTTTAACCATTTATTTAACTGGTCTTAAACTTTTGATCAGGACTGTATCTAAATCATGTAACATTTCTGTCAACACAATGAACATAAATGCACATATTCCTTTAGCCTTTGCTCAAAGTGGCTCATTTCAACACATTTTCTTCCTCATAAATACAGCAATGGTTTCAACAGCGTCTTGCCTTATATGGACATCGATTTCTGTTGTATTATTTAAGCTAATGTATTATTTCCCATCCTATTCTCTCTGGTTTTACTGAATCCCATGGAACGGCCTGCGACAGTTACAAACGAAGAGCAGGAATTATTGAAATCTTCAGTGTAATTACAGACGTGTCCCGGTCCCAGACGTGAACGTGCAGGAGTTTGTATTATTCACCACTCCATTAGTCTGCAGCTGGACACGGGCACCGTGCAGAGTCAATGGGATATCTGAAGTACAGAGGTATTTAAGGCCAGACACGACAGACTAAAGGTTTTTTATTCTTTGTTTTTTGGTCAGTTTGCTCTCTCAACATATTGACATTCATGTGGAAACAACAAACTTGTCCAATCTGCTCCTAAAGATGTTTTATTCTTCCATTGAATCCACTTCATCCATAGATTTCTCTGGGACAATGTAACTTCAAAGGCCGTTTTCTTAAAATGCATTTTTCTCCCTCGAGACATAAAGATCAGCCTTAAAGTAGATCCTACACCAAACTGTACAATCTGGACTCAACAAGATTCTGACAAAACGTACAGAAGGATTTTTTGATATCTAATTCTTAAGTTTGAAAATTGAACAAAAAAAAAAAATAATAATAAATGTTTGAAATTTTAGGACAATTTTCAGTCAAGTCTAGTTTACTCAAAAACTAAATAAGAAATCCAAAATCCACTCCGTACTTTTTTTTTTTGTAACTAATATGTTACAAAATGAACCAAGAAATTTAATCCTGGTTCTGTCTATTTTTCAGATTTAAATGTCCTAAATATGTGGATTTCTGTCAAGTCCAGTGTTATTATGACTGTTTCTCTCTTAAAACACTGAGTGTGCTGCATGGATTCTTCCCGACACTCCATGTTCTAATTGAACCAGAGAGGACTGCTTAGAGTTATGAGTCTTAAAGTTATCCAATCTTAGACAAGACCCTTCACGCTACTGCCTACCTCATTCCATGATGAGTGACAATGAGACACATGAGATGCCGGCTCAGACGTCGCCCGCCAAACAGGGTCTGCGTCAGGTGCAGGGGTCAGTGATCAGATACCTCCAAAGGAAGAGATACAGACCACAGACGTTAAGACACGAAAGCTCCTTACCATGCATGGAGGGTTCCATCCCGAATCCAGCACCCTGAGACTGTACACTAGCCGTAAGGAAGGAGGCCGTGGACTAGTGAGCGTGAGAGCCACTATCCAGGATGAAACATCCAAGATCCACAAGTACATCAAGGATAAGGCCCCAGATGATGACGTGCTCAGTGAATGTCTCAGGCAATGGGGAACAGAGGATGAGCTGCCGGAGGAGGGAGCATCATGGGAGGACAAGCCCCTACATGGGATGTACCACCGGAACATAACTGAAGTGGCTGATATCAAGAAATCCTACCAGTGGCTAGAGTGGGCTGGACTAAAGGACAGCACAGAGGCACTCATCATGGCTGCACAGGAACAGGCCCTGAGCACCAGAGCGATAGAGGCCCAGATCTACCACACCAGACAAGACAAGAAGTGTAGCTCCTGAGACAGTCCAACACTGTAACTGCAGGATGTAAGATGCTGCAGGGAAAGCATACATGGAACGCCATAACCAAGTGGCTCATAGTGTACAGAAACATCTGTGCGGAGTATGGACTGGAAACCCCAAGGTCAAAATGGAAAATACCTCCAAAGGAGGTAGAGAATGACCAAGAGAAGATCCTGTGGGACTTCAGATACAGACTGACAGAGTGATGGCAAACCAACCAGACATCATGTGGTGGTGGCTAAAGAGCAAAGGCAGGCTGTGTGGTTGACGTGGCGATACCAAGTGATGGCAACATCAGGAGAACATGAGAAACTGGAGAAATACCAAGGGCTCAGAGAAGAGCTGGAGAAGGCCTGAAGGTGAAGGCCAAAGTGGTGCCCGTGGTGATCGGAGCACTTGGGGCAGTGACCCCCAAACTGGAGGAGGCTACAGCAGATCCCTGGAGGAACATCAGACATCTCAGTCCAGAAGAGCGCAGTGCTAGGAACAGCTAAGATACTGAACCCTCAAGCTCCCTGGCCTCTGGTAGAGGACCCGAGCTCAGAGAGGGATGAGACGCCCGCGGAGGGTGAGATCATCTGTAGTGTGATCCATAGCCGCATCTCTGCGCCGCCATGCTGCTGATAGTTTGTTAACTGGATTTCCAATGACGTAGCAAGAGGGGGAGGTCTGCTCCCGCCTTTCACATGTCAATCACTTAACTCCTCCCCCCATGCAAAGACATCATTTTTATTTGCAAACCTGATTTTCCTGCTCCCATTTGTTTTTAGCTCCTCAAAACTTTAGATAACGTGTACAAAAGTCAAAAGTTCTTTGCAAACGCATGTGTCATTAAATTATCTCCGTACATTTTGGCTGAAATGACTCAGGCGTCAGTGTAACACCTCTTCAGTCTGTAACAAGAGCCAGAGACCAAGACCGGAATAAAACCTCACATCATCCACCTTCAGGACAAGAGAACGTGGGCATGTTGTGTATTCAGGCTTTAATTGAGCTCCTGCAGATGCCAGTGAAATCCTGGCATTTTCATTGCAATAAAATTCAGAAGTTCAAACCATGTTTACGTTACACTTGCATGAAAGATTCATTTCTCATAATCCTTAAGTGTAACAACTGCACCGATACAATAATGACTGTTGTTTGGGATTGTATATTGTAAGAAATTGTTGTATTCAAGTAATAATCACTCTTATCACAACCCCCAACTCCTGACCCAGGGACCCCAGGGTGCCCGAACCCCAGTTTGAGAACCACTGTTCTAAACTATGGTAAAACTTCTAGTTGTTCCGCTGTTTATGATGTCAAGGCTCCACTGGTAATAAATAAAGCTTCCTGTGGCTCTTACAAAATCAAAGTCTCTGTACATTCCTGCAGCAGAAAGAGCCTTATTGTGAAAGAGTCAAACAACGACAGAGCTTTATTAGAACTGAATGCAACTCCAGGCGTGTTTTAGATGATGAACATTGTTAGAACATGGTTAAAAGCTCAAAAAAGTCACTATAGAATAAGATGTGTCCTTTAAAGATAGAAAGATGACTTCATGTGTGTGATCCCAAAGTCAGTGATAAATGTGAATGTTTATCTGGTTTTGTTCAACTGTTCACGCTGCAAAAAACCCCGTTAAGATGCATTTTCTTCATGGATGTAGAATATTTAACTTGTTTAAAGGTGTTTTTCACTTGTTTCAGATCATTTCTTCTTATTTCAAGCCCAACTACTTGCCAATGAGGTAGGATTTTTTTACTTCGCTCATTGGCAAATTCATTCATTCCCTCATTTTCTCCGGCTTGTTGCCGTTAGGGGTCATGGGTGACTGGAGCCTATCCCAGTGACTTTGGGCCTTAGGCGGGGTACACCCTGGACAGTGGCCAACTCGACGCAGTCATTGGCAAATTAAAATGATTATTTTAAGATTCATTATCTTATAACCATTCAGAAATGTGTGAAACCGATGAAATTGTCTACATCACATGAGCAATTAAACCTCCTCCAGTCAAAACAACTCAAATTAAATTGTTATCAGACTTCAGCTTTTTCACATTTTTGTTAAACAGGAGACTACTTTATCACTCCCCAATTATTCTGAACGCTGTGATGTCATGTGCTCTGTACCTGCAGTAATCCATACAGGGCTCATGGATACAAACTTATTATGAAATACACCATATCATTCATCAAACCCATAAATATATCACAAAATAATCCAGAAAAATGTCCCAAAAACACACAGCAGCCTTTGATATCGGTTCTGTATCACTACATTTAGTATCACCATGTATTGATATTACAATATTTTAGTACACCCCAAATAAGGATGTATATTTAAAAAAAAATTTAGTGCAATGAAAGCCTAAAAAAAAAACCTGAAGCAACTCAACTTTTATTGACAAGTGAAGGATCAGGTAACACCAAAACTCCAGTATTTTAATCATTTAATCATTAATTTAAATATGTTTTATTTTTTCATTTTATTTTACAGTTATTTGATACATTTACATGTACAAAAGTCTGACCTTTTAAAATAAAACTTTATAAACGAAAAAATAATGATATTGTCACAAAAACATCCAGATAAAAAGTATTTTACATCCAGTTTGACTTGTTTGGAGTTTAGATTGAAGTGAAATGACTCGAAAATAAGTTATATTTCTGAATTTTATGAAGACATTAGCTTTCATAGCAGTTTTCTGCCAATTAACCCAAACTAGTAGAAACTGATTGCACAGAGATGAGTCTTTTTCACTTTAACAAGTCAAATTATTGTCAAATCAAATCAAATGAAATTCCTCTGTAGCTTATTCTTTATGAAACAGAATCTGGGAGTGGGTTTGCGTGTTAACTTGATCCGTATCACATCAGAAGCGCTCCGTCTGCTTCCAGTCTTCATGAGTAATTACAGAGATTATCGTCCACCTGTTCTCTGTCAAAAAGCGGCTCGAACATCACCCAAATGTGCCCAAAACTGTGCCGTGCTGAGCCAAAACACTACCGCTGTCCTGAAGCATGTGCATGATCACGAGACGGGGCCAAACCAGGAGGAGCAGGTGTGGGACACAAAGAGGGCCGAGAGGAGCACAATGTGTACACGAGGCACTTCAGAGGGCTTTACACAACAGGAAACATAAGAGGCAGCATCATTAAAACACGCTTAGTCCTGACTCTGGCACCAGCAGGAGGCCCGTCCATGTTTAGTCCTGACTCTGGCACCAGCAGGAGGCCAGTCCATGTTTAGTCCTGACTCTGGCACCAGCAGGAGGCCAGTCCATGTTTAGTCCTGACTCTGGCACCAGCAGGAGGCCGGTCCATGTTTAGTCCTGACTCTGGCACCAGCAGGAGGCCGGTCCATGTTTAGTCCTGACTCTGGCACCAGCAGGAGGCCAGTCCATGTTTAGTCCTGACTCTGGCACCAGCAGGAGGCCAGTCTATGTTTAGTCCTGACTCTGGCACCAGCAGGAGGCCAGTCCATGTTTAGTCCTGACTCTGGCACCAGCAGGAGGCCAGTCCATGTTTAGTCCTGACTCTGGCACCAGCAGGAGGCCAGTCCTGACTCTGGCACCAGCAGGAGGCCGGTCCACGTTTAGTCCTGACTCTGGCACCAGCAGGAGGCCGGTCCATGTTTAGTCCTGACTCTGGCACCAGCAGGAGGCCAGCCCATGTTTAGTCCTGACTCTGGCACCAGCAGGAGGCCGGTCCATGTTTAGTCCTGACTCTGGCACCAGCAGGAGGCCGGTCCATGTTTAGACCTGACTCTTGGCACCAGCAGGAGGCCGGTCCATGTTTAGACCTGACTCTTGGCACCAGCAGGAGGCCAGCCCATGTTTAGTCCTGACTCTGGCACCAGCAGGAGGCCAGCCCATGTTTAGTCCTGACTCTGGCACCAGCAGGAGGCCGGTCCATGTTTAGTCCTGACTCTGGCACCAGCAGGAGGCCGGTCCATGTTTAGTCCTGACTCTGGCACCAGCAGGAGGCCGGTCCATGTTTAGTCCTGACTCTGGCACCAGCAGGAGGCCAGTCCATGTTTAGTCCTGACTCTGGCACCAGCAGGAGGCCAGTCCATGTTTAGTCCTGACTCTGGCACCAGCAGGAGGCCGGTCCATGTTTAGTCCTGACTCTATCACCAGCAGGAGGCCGGTCCATGTTTAGTCCTGACTCTGGCACCAGCGGGTGGCCGGTCCATGTTTAGACCTGACTCTTGGCACCAGCAGGAGGCCGGTCCATGTTTAGACCTGACTCTGGCACCAGCAGGAGGCCGGTCCATGTTTAGTCCTGACTCTTGGCACCAGCAGGAGGCCGGTCCATGTTTAGTCCTGACTCTGGCACCAGCAGGAGGCCGGTCCATGTTTAGTCCTGACTCTGGCACCAGCAGGAGGCTGGTCCATGTTTAGTCCTGACTCTGGCACCAGCAGGAGGCCGGTCCATGTTTAGTCCTGACTCTGGCACCAGCAGGAGGCCGGTCCATGTTTAGTCCTGACTCTGGCACCAGCAGGAGGCCGGTCCACGTTTAGTCCTGACTCTAGGCACCAGCAGGAGGCCGGTCCATGTTTAGTCCTGACTCTGGCACCAGCAGGAGGCCGGTCCACGTTTAGTCCTGACTCTAGGCACCAGCAGGAGGCTGGTCCCTGAGGTCCTCAGAGTGTGAGATGGTTCATATTGTACTAACATGTCAGAGATGTACTTCGGTGCTTTGGAGAGACTTGAACACAAAGTCGATTCTGACCCACAGGGGGCAGTGCAGAGACCTGACACAGACTAATGTGCTCGTACTTCCTCTCTCAGCCACAGGGGGCAGTACAGTGGCCTGAGCACAGACTGATGTGCTCGTACTTCCTGGTTCTTGACAGGACTCAAGCAGCAGGTTCTGGATGTACTGCAGCTGTTTTACAGCTCGTTTGGAGAGGCCAGTGAGCAGCTGTTACTGATAAGTCTCATGAGTGCAAGTGTAAATCTCATAAATTTAGACATAAGTGTAAAAAAAAAGTTGAACATTTCTGCTGTTTTCCCAGTACTGACTGAGTCTCCTGCATAGATTGTGAGAGGATAGGGATGTGTCGTTCACGGACACAGGAACAGCAGGGAGTCGGGTCAAGCTTTGCACGTTAAGACTTTTTAAGACACTTCTACAGCGCAGGCACAGCTCCTTACTTGGCCCTGAATTACTACCTTTTTAAGTACATTTGCATAATTATACGTTAACAACGATTTATAATTACATGTTTAATTAGAACCAATGTGTTCTAAATATGACAAAAGATACACATTCTAATGTTTATTGTCTGAACAGTTATTAACTCTATTAACTCTTTAAATTGTTTACAGTGGATTTTATGTCTGCACGTGTGAATGTTTTTATTTGTGGAAAATGTAGGCGACAGAAAACACTGCAGCATTTTGTCCAAAGAGAATAATTATTTCTAGATCTATTATTATTTGTTTATTTGATAGTTAAGTTGCTAAATAGATCTTTTAGACTCAGTTCAGTCATGGATTAGCGTTCGAGACCGGGTTCGGTCTTGATTATTGGTTCAGTCAACGCTCACTCTAGTTCTGGCTTGGTCCAGTCCTGGCTCGGTCCTGTTTGTCGTCAGGTCCAGTCCTGGTCCAGTCTTGGCTTGGTCCTGTTTGTCCTCAGGTCCAGTCCTGGTCCAGTCTTGGCTCGGTCCTGTTTGTCGTCAGGTCCAGTCCTGGTCCAGTCCTGGCTCGGTCCTGTTTGTCCTCAGGTCCAGTCCTGGTCCAGCCCTGGCTCGGTCCTGTTTGTCCTCAGGTCCAGTCCTGGTCCAGCCCTGGCTCGGTCCTGTTTGTCCTCAGGTCCAGTCCTGGTCCAGTCCTGGCTCGGTCCTGTTTGTCCTCAGGTCCAGTCCTGGCTCAGTCCTGGCTCAGTCCTGTTTGTCCTCAGGTCCAGTCCTGGTCCAGTCCTGGCTCGGTCCTGCTTGTCCTCAGGTCCAGTCCTGGTCCAGTCCTGGCTCAGTCCTGTTTGTCCTCAGGTCCAGTCCTGGTCCAGTCCTGGTCCAGTCCTGGCTCGGTCCTGTTTGTCGTCAGGTCCAGTCCTGGTCCAGCCCTGGCTCGGTCCTGCTTGTCCTCAGGTCCAGTCCTGGTCCAGTCCTGGCTCGGTCCTGTTTGTCCTCAGGTCCAGTCCTGGCTCAGTCCTGGCTCAGTCTCTGTTTGTCCTCAGGTCCAGTCTCTGGTCCAGTCTCTGGCTCGGTCTCTGCTTGTCCTCAGGTCCAGTCCTGGCTCAGTCCTGGCTCAGTCCTGTTTGTCCTCAGGTCCAGTCCTGGTCTAGTCCTGGCTCGGTCCTGCTTGTCCTCAGGTCCAGTCCTGGTCCAGTCCTGGCTCGGTCCTGCTTGTCCTCAGGTCCAGTCCTGGTCCAGTCCTGGCTCGGTCCTGCTTGTCCTCAGGTCCAGTCCTGGTCCAGTCCTGGCTCGGTCCTGTTTGTCCTCAGGTCCAGTCCTGGCTCGGTCCTGCTTGTCCTCAGGTCCAGTCCTGGTCCAGTCCTGGCTCGGTCCTGCTTGTCCTCAGGTCCAGTCCTGATATTAGACGGGTCTGGGGTCAGTTTTATTGTGAGCAGACGCTGCAGGTCAGAGTCTGATCAAAACATGAAATATTCACATGAAGCACAGCTGCTGCTGATCCAGGAGCCTGGACCTCAAGTCCGGACTCTCAACATGGATTGTTCTTGTTAAATATGAGTGAATAAAATAAATACATAAATAAAACAAGTTTATTTCATATTTCGATCTGTAGACAATGATTTATTAATTTATTTAAACTGGACTGTTATTGTTTTGAATGTTCAACATTTAACTTTTGGTGCTTAACACCTTCAAATGCAGTGGATGTATTCCAATATTTTGCACCACAAAAGTATATGTTTTACTTCTATATCTCAAACATGACAAGACATAAAGCTACTTTACCACTTTGCAAGTTGCCAATTTTTTGTGTTTGGGTCACAGTTTAAATCCCAACCATTGTTAATTTGGGGGTTGTGTTTGAGAACCACTGCTCTATTTAACTAGTTTATCTAGTTGTCTTGTCAGTGATGACAGCTGAGAATGGTCTATATCAGGACCAGTTTAAAACAAGATCTAATTGAATGTAAACAGACGTAAACCAGGACTTAACCAGGTCTAAACCAGATCTTAACTGGGACTAAACCAGGAGAGGTCTAAAGTGTATATTGCAGAATATCCCTTTGAGCATAAACACAGAATGATGTAATTCTCTTCCTGTCGCTCATATTTACATAAAGTGCCATTTTCCACAAACAACTCCATGAAACCTGTTTTTCTTTGACAAAAATGCTGACATCTTTTCTCTCAGCTCCTCCACATCAAAAACCGCAAACCGTTTTGAAACCAGACAGTTTTGGACCGTCTTTCAGCGACGTGTGGCACAAAACGGCGTCCGCGGGTCAAAGGCAGACAGGACAAAGCTCAGGAGACAGAGCTCAGCAAAGTCAGCCTGAGCAAACTGGGGTTCAGAATGACGCCACAAACGGGACGAGAACATCGGGTTTGGGTCACACTACGACGGCACTGAAAACGCTGACTAAAGATTTCAACATGAATCGGAGGAAAGCACTGAACCCACCCTCGAAGGCAGAGACGTGACAGCATGGAGCTGCAGAGTCAGACAATACTGGAACTGAGATATCTGCAGTGTTTGTACATTCTTACTCCCACCTTGTGACATCATGAGGTGGCATTCATACAGTTTATTTGAGTTGTATAAAGTAGCTCTGAAACATTGCACAGAGAACTATTTAAGAGCCACATTTACATCCAAGGGGTGCACGGTGGCAGAGCAGTTAGAGCTTCTGCCTCTCAAGAAGGAGATTGTGGGTTCAAATCCCGGACCACCCCAACATCACACGTTCTCTCTGGGTGGAGTCTGCATGTTCTCCTCGTGTTACCGTGGGTTCTCTCTGGGTTCTCCGGCTCCTCCCACCGTCCAAAGACATGACTGTGTTCAGGTTAATTGGAAACTCTAAATTGTCCCTAGTGAATGAATGTGAGAGTGAATGGTTGTCTGTCCTTGTCTCTGTCTCTCTGTGTCAGCTCTGCGACAAGTTGGCCACTGTCCAGGGTGTACCCCGCCTAAGGCCCAAAGTCACTGGGACAGGCTCCAGTCACCCGTGACCCCGGGAACAGGAATAAGCGGTAGAAAATGAATGAATGAATGAATTTACATCCACCTGAAGCATTACACTGAACAAGAACATAAATGTAATGAATTTTGTTTTTCCTCCCATTTTTCATGAGCTGAACTCAAAGATATCAAACTTTTTCTATAAACACAAAAGACCAAAGGTGAGTGCTGGCCGTGCAAGAACTGGGATGTTTCCAGCTTCAGGAGTTGTGTCCTGATCCTTGCAACATGAGCTGATGGTTGTGTAGTGACCAAACAATGGAGTGTGTATTTAGAAAAGGTTTATATCTTTGAGTTCAGCTCTTGTGAAATGAGAGCAAAAACAAAAGTGCTGTGCTCTTGTTCATCTTCATTTATTATTTCAGACTTAGGGTCAAATCAAATCAATTTATTTTTGTAGTGTCCAAATCACAACAACAGTTGCCTTGATGAGCCACAGGTAGAAAGCAGAATTTTATTTACAGTAAAAAAAAAAAAACAGTTTTATTCAATGTTATTTAAAAACCCCACTTATCCCAAACCAGACACTAACCCCCCTTTAGCAGCAGCATTGAGAATTAACAAAAAAAAGAACACAACTAACTAATTAGAATACAAACCAAACGTTAAACACAAACCACACCCAAAAATAGTTAACTCTCAAATACTGCTGTCTACAGTGCAGTGTGTACAGGCTTACGCTATGGGAGCTAAAGTGCTAAAGCTAAAATGCTAGTGCTATGTGCTAAGAGTTGGAAAGTGCTAATAGTGCAAAGTGCAAGGTGTAATAAAGTGCAAGTTGGATAAAATAGAGGGCACGAACTACACTCAAATTACATCAAACACTATGGTTTCACTATTGCTAACACGTAGCACTACAAAAACTCGAGGCATGCTAGCTTCAACAAACAGGGTGAGACAATTAAGCACAGGGCTCTCAAGTTTTGATCAGAGATTAGAGTGAGATTTTGGCCGGAGGCGGGGTAAAGTGAGTTGAAAAGTATCTTGGAGCATAGAACAGACTCTTCGTTTTTTCTGCATGATCTAACTTACCCGAACAATAGGGTAATAAATCAAAAAGAACACTGAAAGACAAAACAAATGTAATGAATTAATTCAAACGTTTATTTGTGTTAATATAAGGCAGAGCACCAATTAGTGCCTCAAAACACATAAAAATCACATCTTTTAAAACTTAGGTAAAAGCAAACATTAAGTCTATGACAGGTTCTCATGTTTTTCTAATTCTGACTTAGTTTGGTGGGAGGGCATCTGTGGTCAATATTTATCATTTTACATCCGTGAAGCTGCATTTTGTGAAGAAGTAAAAAAAAACAAGCTAAAAGCTCTAAGTGCTTAGTTCTAAAATGGAATCCCTCTGTGATGTCATCAAAAAGCGACGTACCATTGAAAATACAGAGACAATTAACACTCAACTGACACATTTTTCTGACAGTTTAAACTGACCTTTAAAATAAAGGTGTTATCAGGTATTATTTGTCAAATCATAACAAATGTGTGATGTATATGGATGTTGGCCTTGTTTACAGTCTGGTTGCTATGGTAACAGTTATGGAATTACCTCTAACTATGTCATATTTGTCTCATGTTCAACCAGGAAGTAACATTATAAACTTTACACAAACTGTCAAACTGGGGACAAATAGGCAAAATCTTTAGTCAAATCAGACACTACAGGCCAAACCAATCTAGTTTACTCAAAAACTAAATAAGAAATCCAAAATCCCCTCTGTACATTTTTTGTAACTAATATGTGTAAAAAATGATCCAAGAAATGTAAACCTTGTCCCAAAAATGTGCAATTTTACCCATTTTTACACCTAAAATATCTTATTTCTACATGAAAACATTACAATGAAAAACTTGTAATACATTTTTTCTTACATTTATGTGGACTACTACAGTTTACAAGTTTACAATTGATATCTTTAAATGTAAGGTTTTTTCCAATTCACCTGTAGTGTCCCACCAGAAATATAATAATGTTCACTACATTTTAGTGAAATATGTAGTCTAACCTGTCATATATATTTTAATCATTTAACATGACTAATTTACTAATAACTACTAAATAGGTTTAAATTGAACTTAAAACATGTAAATGTACCTGATTATTTTGGTAATCGATTAGTCTAGCGATTACTCCTTCGATTAATAGATTAGTTGTTTAGAACGCAAAAGAGCCTTGAATAGGAGAATTGTATTACATTTTCCCCAGACAAAGCTAAAGTGAAGGGGTTTGACAACGTCCTGGTGGAGATAGATGATAGATAGATGAACAAGAATTTGAATCAGAAACACACAATTGACATGTTTCCTGTGTGTTTTTGTCATTCCTGCTCCGTCTGTGTGATAAAACCTCTTCTTTCAGCAGAGAATGTTTTGGAGTCTGTGTTTAGACCATAGACTGTAGATCAGTGGACTAAGGGATTGTGACGTCACCCATAGCGTTTGCCTCCAGCCAAATGAAGCCCATCGCGGCTAGCAGTTATAGCGGCTAAAGCGGAGCCAGACTCCATATTTGGAAATCCGAGTGCGTATCGTGGCAACCACACGGACTAATCAGGAGCGCGGTTGCTAACGGTATCCGCCCCTCGGTGAGAGGAGACGGCGGCAACGTGCGGCGCTAGCTGTCAATCAAACCTGTTGCTAACACGAGCGAAAACGGCCCACGGAAAAGGAAGCACCTGATTGGTCAGTTATTATTGCTAATAACTTGATTTATGAACAACCTAACGAAAAAAAAACACCCGATTCATGTAGAGTGTGTCAAAACAGATGTTTTAGTTCCAAGATGGTGAGCTTAGCAGAAACAGTTACAGAGTAAAGGGCACCAGTGTCCCAATAGAAAGTGAATGGCAGCTCGGCTTTATGGAGCCAGGAGCGCCTCCATAGCTGCTTCCTATTTGGAACGCGGCGGCTAGCATGCTAACATGGTCCACTGATATCTACAGTCTATGGTTTAGACCAATTAACGATTACTCGATTATTTAATTAGTTGACAACCATTTCTATAATTGATTAGTTGCGATTAATCGATGAACTTGTTGCAGCCCTAGTTATTTGTTTTAAACATGTTTATGTGCGCTGTTGTAGCTGTTGGTTGCAGATTTGGCCTCTTTAATGATAGCTTTAGCATTCATGTTTTCAAAACGTAAGAAAGACCACAATTATTACCATTTTGGAGTAATCAAAAGCCTTGCCTTACTTACCGTAGTTATTGTGTGTCCATATCACTGCAGAAAGTTTTGGCAGTTATTTGTTTGAGAGTTGTGCGCGTGAATTTTGTGCTTTAAATTCACTGGCCAGTGTTTACATTTAGAGAGAGAGAGAGAGAGAGAGAGAGAGAGAGAGAGAGAGAGAGAGAGAGAGAGAGAGAGAGAGAGAGAGAGAGAGAGAGAGAGAGAGAGAGAGAGAGAGAGAGAGAGAGAGAGAGAGAGAGAGAGAGAGAGAGAGAGAGAGAGAGAGAGAGAGAGATGAAGTGTGGCGTGTGAGCGTGTGAGCGTGTGAACATACCCAAATGCGTGTGTCTCATGGTCAATGCGTGAGACTTGAGAGCCCTGATTAAGCAGCAGAGGCAGACTGCAGATAACAAAAACAACAATACATGAGACACAATTATACACGGCCTTGAATTCACAGATTTCACAGAACAGATTTGACGGGCTCACACACACTGCAATGTGGTAAAAGAGCAGGACGGAAAACACGGAAAACTTAAGCTACTTACAACAGGAATGCCCCCCAACCAGCCGCGAGCCCAGACTGCAGACACGGCAGTGTGCACACCTTTTGTACAGCAGGTAATCAGTGTAACCCGGAAACGGAAGTGGGATGCAGGGGTACGGCTCCCTAAGGGGTTCGTGCAAAACCTTAACACCCTGTCCGCCTCATAACATTCATTATTATAGAGTAATTTAGGCGAAAAATGAACCTGTACATCAAACAGCTCTGAGTGCATCATTATATGCTACTTTAAACTTCTGTATTGTAGCCTTCTTACATTTCCACCACAGGGTGCTGTGTGCAAGGGTGTGTTCTGAACACACTGCACATTACATTGTGCACTGCATGTTCAGTGCAGATATGATTATACACGTGTCATTCTGAAAGCTGTCTGTCTGTTTTTGGATTATCAAAAACATTGCACACATGTTTAGTTTAGTTTAGTTTATTAAGATCCCCATTAGCTCCTGAATACCAGTTGCTATTCTTCCTGGGGTCTCCTCAATTTCATTACATACATTTTTAGTGTACAATACACCTACACACACACACACACACACACACACACACGAAAGCCCAATGTAGACAAACAAGTAAACAACACATGTATATTAAAGCAAAAATAAATAATAATAATAACCAAAATAATAATAACAATGATAAAATAATAATAGTAATAGTATAGTAGTAATGGTAATTATCACCATCACTTATATATTCTCTATCACTAAAGCTATAATAAAGACATATTCTAGCTAATAAATCCATACCCAATATTTCTTAACATGTGATTATTGCAGTGGAGGCGGCAGAGTGGCTAGCTCTCTCGCCTCACAGTCAGAAGGTTGTGGGTTCAACCAGTCCTTCCTGTGCAAAGTTTGCAAGTGTCTGGGTGAGTTTCTCATTAAACAAAACATGCACAATAAGGAATTTGCAGGAGCAGTAGTCCTGACCTAGATGAGCTCGAGATCTGGATCTGATCCCTGAGCGCTGTGCGGAGCTGCTCTGGCAGGTTGAAGCAGTGAAGTATGGGTCAAATGCAAAGAATGACTTTGCCTCACAAGGGATTAGAAGAAGTATATCTTAACCTTGTGTTCACGTGGTCCTCAGGTGCTTGCATGGTTGACATGAGAAGTCGGGTTTCCCACTTGTTTTCATGCTTTTATCTCGGATACTTGAGAGTTTGATGTCACCAATAATAAAATCTCTGAGCCCGTTCTTTTGCATAATGGTTCCCAAAGTGGGGGTCGGGAGTGGGGGTCGGGACCCCCCCAGGGAGGGATGAGATGCGACACTGTATTTGCTCTATTTTTCAAATTGAAAACAGTATCTTTTAGTGAAATATGGTCTAATAAGACAATAAACTATTCAAATAACCAAAATTAAACCAGATTTAACATGCTTTGACACTTACAATTATTTTTCATTTCGCTTTGGGGGTCCCTAGCTTGTTGCATGGCTATTTTGGGGGTCCCGGTTAGAAAAGCTAAGAACCCCTGCTTTATAGACTTTGACAGAGCTAATAGTGAGATTTGTTGTTGTTAGCCTTTTCTAAAGCTAAATGTTTGGTTTGGAAAAATCTTACCATTTTAACTTTAGATAAGCTAACTAATATTATTGTTATTGTAATGTTACATCAGTAACTAATGAACCATTGTGTCTTGCTCTTATCTTTTGCTCGTATGACATGGACTAATGGCGGTAAAGTCCCTGTCACTGTTTAGTCAAAGAGCTCAAATGATTTACATAAACTGACAAATCAGCCTTTGTCGGTCCCTCCATAGGGACGTCAGGTGTGGAAGTCAGGCAGCAGAGTTTGACCTGACCCCTGACCTGTGTGCATTTTTCAACTTGGGAAACATGTCCCTGACATCCTGAGAACCACACTTCTCCATGTACTGGACTTATTATGTTATTAGATTTGATTCATTTTCAATCATGTGTTTCCTTATGATCAGTTTAATAAAAGTTTTATTTGGATTGACTCATTCATGTGTGAGTAATCCTTTGCAACAATAAAAACACATAAATGACAATCTGTTGCTTGTAACAGTGAAATGTCAATATAAAGAGGCGGGGCTTATGAGCTCTGCAGGAAGTCAATGTCTATCACTGGGCCGTTTCAGATCAATATTGCAGTTCACAATGAACAGCATGTAACATAATGATCCACGCATGTCATGGATTAATACTTAATTCTAGAAAGGTTACGTTTTTGAAGTACCAGTGCATGTACTTTACCTAAGGTACTTCAGACTACTTCTGCTACTTGTATACTATAGATGTACTGCAAGTCCACAGTCCAGGCAGTATATTGCTACATAAAACGTGTACCTTGTGTCTGTTTCCCCCGCCGGATCCGTGCTTATTGGAAGTGTCCTGTGGGTTGGCGCTAACCCAATCAGGCGCTAGGCTAATGCGGTTAGCGACAAGCACATTGCCCTCCCTAACAAGGCGCGGGCTAATCGTCAGGTGGCTGCGCGGCGCATTCGTTTTGATCACTGTCGCCCAAAGAGAACAATAATGTGATAAAACAAAATGGAGGAGAGAGGTGCAGGGCCCGCAGTCACAGAGGCGAGCGGCGCGCACACATGAATCACCGCTAATCCAGTTTGGGCGCGCTTTAAGACAGGGTTCAAACAGGAGCAGATATTACAATATACCAGAGGGGAGAGAGACGGCAGCAGATGTACGGAAAAGGAATGAAGCAGGACTAACCAGGTGTAAATATTTTAAAAGAAAAAGAGTTACAAACAGGGTTAAACCAAGAGAAAGGAAGAATCAAAGTGGAACTATCATTTCCAGGGAAGGCGTTTCTAAGAATGGTGTAACAGAAGTTATATCCCAGCACAACACGTGTATCAATGTGTTCTGACAAATATAACTTGCTTTGTATTTTAAAAATGGAATAGTTGGCCATTCTGGGTGTCTGTGCCCCGTTTTCACCTGCATTAATACTGTAAGCTGTATTTTACTCAGGAAGAATCTGATACCATTTCTATGGATACTGTCCTTAACAAAGTGACAGCAGTAGAAACTTTGTGCTGGGATTCCCCCAGCACCCGACCAGGGCCCAGTCCTAATGGGAATGTTAAGTGTGATGTCACACATGACATATGCCTCGCATCCAGGTCCAGGATTTTCGAGTCTTAAAGGTTGAATGGAGGATTTCGGGCAACAAATCAGAATCTCATTTCCTCATGGGTAGCTCAGGTGTCAATCATTCTCTAGTGAACGCCTGCAGGCTCGTCCAAGGGGAAACGCTCGCTCCCCTGGCTGCGCATGCGTGGTTGATATGCCAGTGTCATAGAAGTCAGTGGCGAGTTCCTTCATCGTTTTGTACTTCTCTCCGCTAAGTATAAAAAAAGAGGGGAAAGACTGTTTTCAAGCTTTCTAAGAGGAGACGAAAGTCTGAAGAGGAGAGAAACAAAACTCGTTTACGGTTTGAATCGTTTACGCACTGACAAGCACTGAAAGCTCCGACTTCCAACCAATGCCTCTGTTGCAAAGTTTCTCCTGGACAGGAAACTGTTTATCTGACTTTTTAGATTATTGTACATAAAATGTATTATTGTGGACTAACTGGAACGTGCACTTTTTACGGCTTAGCAGACAAAATGTAAAACACAAGTCGGGTTATTTGGTGTGTAGCTCATCAAAATAGTTAGTAATGTTACTTCATTTACAATTGATCATCTAGCTTAGCTGAACTACTACTACTACTGTAATTGATTGAAGACGTCATGTTGAAGTTTCTTGCTTGTGAAAATTGTACTATGTATAATTTCTTTTCCAGTTACTATTACTACTAGTACTGTGACATCTACTCCACTCACACACGCTTCACACACACTATGGACCAGACCACCGCTGCCGCCTGTGTCAACAGTCATGGAGGAGACACAATGTGATCGGCAAGTGCTATTTACATTCATTACATTTACATTTATTACATTGTTGAACATAGTGTGTAGTTTCTGAGTTGTTACAACAACTAGGGCAATGTACTTCAATTGCATTCTTTATATTATTGCTAAGCTGAGCGTACAAGTCCTCAGGAACTTCACATACGTGGTGGTCGGAAGGGCTGATGGCAGATTGGACACCTGGCTTCTATCTGTCTGGTCCAGGACAGCTTAACACCACCAAGTGTGGAGTGAATGAGTAATGCAATGTAGAGCGCTTTGATTGTCATGGAAGGCGCTGTATAAATCATAAGATATGATTATGTGAATTGTATAAGGATGTGATGTTTGTGTTTGTTTGTGATTCTTTGAGCTCCTTCATAGTTTCAGCAGATTGTACAGCAAGAGATCTAAGATGTGGCAGCTCTACACCATGAAAAAATACTAATAATAATAGCACCGGTACATCCCAGACCTACAAAGTGCCATTACCATGCCATGCATTCAAGGTTGGTGGCTTCCAGTGGGATGTCAGAGAAGAAGCCTAAAAGTACAGATCAACCATCAACCATCTCAACCCTGACTCAGCAATGTGACCAATTGTTTTCTTTTTCTGATGACTGTATACTGTAAATATATGAAATGGCAAATACAATTTTCCTACAGATTGTACCGTTCTATGTGTAGCAAATTTGTAACTCAGCTTTGTGGAGGTTCTTGACAGCATTTCTGTTGAAGGAGTGTGAGCATATTTTTTACCGGTCTGGTGCCTGTGGGTTAGGCGGTTGTGGTGGGGGTGGATCAGGGGTGTGAGCCAGGAGGTCAAAGATGAGACAAGGTTCACGTTGTAGGCATCTTTGCAGCAGCAGCTGACACTCTTCCAGGGCCAGTCTCTGGATTCTAGCCTAAGACACAACCACAGTTGGACTAAGTTAGTAATTAAAAAAAAACAAAAAAACGTTATATTCAATATATATAAAGATATATCTTTCAGGTGACACTTGGCAGGGCAAACTATTAACCAAACAAAAACAGGCTATCAGTGACTCCTCCCTGTGGGCAGGGCTCTCAGTACTCAGAGTAGCATATAAGCCAGCGTTCCCAGACTGATTGACAATGACTTTTGGATAGAAGTCGAAACGTCTCGATCTTCAAACAGCGTCCGGATGACAACCCTTGAAACCTTTCTTCAAATGAATTATCAGAAAGAATATACCTGCCTACATACCTTCTCAATTCAGAATCCAGGCTCGTCTCTTGAAAATTTGAATGCATATAAAAACAAACAGATGCTAGCGTGATACTGTACAGATACACTGAAGACATTCATCTAGCTTTAACTTTTAATCACTTTTTCGTACATTTACATATTATTTCTGTAAAGAACAACATTGATTAAAGCTTACTGGTGGGGAGTCCGACATTTGGAAAGGGTCTAAACATTCTTTGCGAAGGTAATCTTGAAGAAGCGATCCCAATCGTGTTGTAAACAAATGCACATCAGTGCAACTGTGGCTCGTGCACGGGTTGGTAGGCGTTCACTCACGAGAAATGGGGAGGGAGAGTGAACAAGCACATTTTCAAAAAAGGGACTAACAGTCGTAGATTTTTCAATTGGCGAGAAATCCTCCTTACAACCTTTGAGTGATTATGATATTCTAACTGTAAGGGCTGAAGAGAAGAGACCATACACTTATAAATGATACTTGGTCAAAGTTGTTTGCCAAGCCACAGGACAACAAAATGATGCTCAATTCAGGTCAATGGGCCGTGCTCAGTTTAGCTTTTAGCGGCTAGCTACATGTGGTGGGTATACACATAGACATATAACTAAGTAGACGCGGTGTTCAACACTCATGCTATCAACCACTTAGCAACTCGGCTAGTTTGGTATGATTTGAATGACTCTGGCAGAAGTATCACGTATTTTCCCTATAGCCATTAGCATTAGCCCACAAAACAGGTAAGTTCTGAATAACCCACAGAGTGTCAGCATGTACTAACCCATCGACCACAGTTACGAGAGGTCAAAGCCTCGTTACAAGTCATTGTTGAATGTGTAAACCTTTTGGTATTTTATTTCATATAATAATTAGTGTGTAAAACTGTCATCTGAGCTAAAGGCTAACTGACTTTAAGTTGAGGTTTCTGATCTTGTGCTTCTGGTGAGCATATAGTGACCACCAAACATCCTCTTTTACATGGGACTGGGGAGGAGAGCAGATAAATGGCATAATTAAAACTTTTGCATACTTTAATGGGATCGGCTTCTCCATTCATTTGTTTATGAAGGAATGTTCGATTTGATGTAAGTCCGGATAGAATCGGCTGCAAAGTGGAGCTGTCTGAGCGACAGGGAGAGAGAGAATTTCTCGTTTATGAATGTCTATGGTTATGCAGACACCGACCATGTGGAGCGCTCTTCTCCCACACGAGCACCTGAAGAAGCACAGGCTCGCGTATCACATGACTGCTCTGACCAATCAGAGCGAGAGCTGCTTAAGCGGAGCATTAACGCTGCAAAAATTTTGATTCAGGATATTAATCTTAATTTCAATTTTATCTTATCATCTTAATTTACTTGTTTAAGGGTGCTTCTTATTTTAAGCCAAATTTTTTGCCAATGGAATAAGATTAAAAAAACAAAACAAAACTCATTGGCAAATTGATTCCAAGCAAAATTGCCTTGTCTTGAAATATTCTAAGTCACAAGCAATTAACTCTAACCTGGTCAAAACAACTCAGTTTAAGATTATTATTCTGAATTCAGACCATTTTAAGCAACACGGTTAGAGTAGTGACACCTGTAAGTTGTATTTTATTTCATTTCAGACACACATATGATCTAACATGAAGAATACAATTACAATCCCACAAACTAACGCTGATGCCAAAACTTGCAAACTGCATGATCGCTCCCGTCGCTCAAAGCATCATGGGGGATTGTCGCACAGTGGGAGGTGCTAGGCCCTATTCAGAAAGTAATGCGCTTTATGTGCCATAGGGATCAATAGAGCGCCAGTTTGAATTCATCTTCCAGATTTGATCATAGTTCTGTGATTTTAATCAATGATCATTTTTGCAGTGAAAGCGAAACAAGCCGAGGAGAAAGATGTTTTTGAGAAAACTGAAGTACTTTGCAATGTGAAAATGTTAATGATCTGAAAATGGGCAAAAATCACCACAAAGTCCGACCTTTGTGAAAGCTGTGTCCCTGTCAGATGAACACCAGCATATGGGAGCATTTTCCATGCTGCAGAGGATTAGTTTGCTGCAGTTCCAGTGGACTGGCCTCTGGGGCCTATTCACAACATGTGTAAGCCATGTTGTTAGCTAACAAAGCTAATGCACCTTAGCGTCAGGGTTTCCTGTCTAGAGTAAAGCCATTCTCGCTTAGAGACTCTAAATCAGGGGTGTACAAACTTTTTTCACAAAGACCCATGTTGTGTGTGCCGTCATTTACGTGGTAGTGGTAGAATGACTTACATTTACAGTTAAAAGTCCTGCCAATTCAGCAGGAAACCAGAGCCTCAATAAATATACAGAGAGATTTGAATCAGCATTAGAGTAGCATTAGTGGCAACTACTGCTGCGTTACAAAAATAAATTGAATTCGATTGAATTGAGAGTAGCAGTAATGTAATAGTAACAGGATAAGTACAGTTAATAGTAGTAGTAGCTTTATGTGATTGTGGGATTGTTAGAGAAGATATAGGTGCAGTATGTACATTTACTGGTGTGGAGGGTCCGCACCATCATTAATTCATGGCTTTGCCTGGAATGTGATACAAAATGTACTTTTTCTCTCTTTTCACTCTGTTCTAACATCACAAACACAGCTGCAGTTGTGTTTCGCTTCATTCACTTTGCTTGTTTCATTAATCCTGTTAATGAGCTTATC
>CM033627.1:34471182-34478682 GCA_019453435.1 Rhinogobius similis | reverse complement strand
CCGCTGATACGCGCCCCTCTGTCAGGTTTGGAATGACGAGTGCTGCACTTCTGTCGCTCTCCAGCTTTTCAAGGTAAGTGCCACAACCTCTTACAGGCACACTTGAGCACATTTCAGAAGAAGAGCGTCTTCTGAATATTATCATTGAGATCTTCCAAAAAATATGAAGTTTTAGTTTGATCTATTTGGCCCATACATGCCAACAGTGATTTCACAGTGACTCTGAATGCTTGAGTGTGCTGCTCTCCACATGAACCCTGTCTGTCCCTGACTGTACCTGAACGCACCACAGGCCCGTGTCTGCTTCACTGACTATGGGACGTCCTGCTGCTGCTCAGTCCTTGTCCTGCAGTCTGTCAGAGCTGTGGGGGTCCAGAGGAGACGAGGACAAAGGACAAAAGCCTGTGGACTCCTGGACAAACTCACTCCTACAGAATCAATCATTTCAACTCACATAAACCTATTTTAAAAGTTGCACTAAAGCCACGTTTGCACTGGCCCTGTTCCCCCAGACCGGCTCACATGGAGCACTTTGGCACACTGCTTTTAATGACGGAATGCATTTCCATGTCTGAGTCCAGAGGCAGAAGTCAGATACATGAGCAACACCAGAACATAACTCATGTTTTCTTCTACCTTTCTAATTTCAACTTTTAAATCCTGAGGGAGATCTCAATTCAACAAAAAGACGATTAGTAACTCCAAGTTTGTGACTGTAAGGCGTGGCTAAAGCTAGAGTAAACAGGAAAATACTTCTGGTTTCCTCAGATTTTTCTGCATTTATTCTGCATTTTATTCTCTTTATGCCATGCATTAATAATAATAATGTTACACCCTAACATTACAACACAAAAGAGCATGTCTTATTACAATATCACTGGACAATATCACTGTAGCCCCCAGCTCTACTGTAAGAAACCTTGGGGTCCTATTTGACCAAGATCTCTCGTTCAAAGCTCATATAAATCAAGCCTGTAAAACAGCCTACTTTCATTTGCGTAACATAACCAAAATGAGAAAAATCCTGCCCAGAGACGATGCCGAAAAACTCATCCATGCATTTGTCACATCCAGATTAGACTATTGTAACGGTCTGCTTACAGCGTGTCCTAAAAGCTCTATAAGAAGCTTTCAACTGGTTCAAAATGCAGCAGCAAGATTATTAACAGGTACTAGAAAAAGAGATCATATTTCACCAGTGTTAGAGTCTCTTCACTGGCTTCCTGTTGAGTTTAGAATCAAATTTAAAATCCTCCTCCTGACTTATAAAGCTTTAAACGATATGGCCCCATCCTACCTCAAAGATGCAATAGTAGCGTACCATCCAAACAGAGCTCTTCGTTCTCAAAATGCTGGACTATTGTTAGTCCCCAGAGTCTCTAAAAGCACAGTAGGAGGTCGAGCATTTAGCTACCAAGCTCCTGTGTTATGGAACCAGCTCCTGTTCATGTAAAAGAGGCCGACACAGTCTCTACATTTAAGACCAGGCTCAAAACGTTCCTCTTTGAAATAGCTTATGGTCAGGCCAGTTAGGAACAGAAATAAAAACCTACAGTTTTAGCTATGCTGCCCTTGGAGCAATTCTGCTGGGGGAAGTATGGCAGCTTGAACACTATCCTCTGGCTCTTCCTACTTTACCTATCAACAATATTTAATATTACTTCAACTGTAGTCTGTTCATTGCTGTTCACATGTTTCTCTTTCTCTCCACTTCCCCCGGGGAGTGGAGACTGTTTCAGGCACTGCGGCGGCTGCTCCAGTGACGACCCCCCCACCCCCACCTGTCTGGACGATCTATGCGCCACCCGCCTGGACAGCTGGATTAGCCACACCTCGTCTGCCTGGACCAACTCCATCTACTTAGATTAACTGTTCCTCATCTCCTGCTGGAGGATCTCTCTACACTGGTGGACTGCTCCTCGTCCGCCTGGAGGAACTCTTTAAAGCCACCTCCCTCTTGAGTGGTTCTGGCTCCACAGTCCAAGTGGATGTCAGTCCTAGTTCATCTGCAGCCTGTCCGTCCGTGGGAGTAGGATCTCTCCTTCACTGTGGTTCTCCCCGAGGTTTCTACTTTTTCCCATGGGGTTTTTTGTAGTTTTTCCTCGCCGCGAAGGAGGGTCAAAGGACAGGGGCATTCTGGGACAGTTATCTGAACTGCTTTTACCTGTGGCCCATCGAGGCAACTGTTGTTGTGATTTTGGTCATTATAAAAATAAATTGATTTGATTTGATTTGATTACTACAAATGTGTGAAAAACCGAAATAACAAACATTAATGTTTTACTGACCATGAATGTCCTAACTCTTATTTAAGGTGAAGCAGATCAGTCAAACCTACAGTGGAATGATTCACTTCCTTGTCCTGTGGTTTGTGGCCCTCTGCACTGCCCGCAGTGAAATAATATTTTGGGTCTTGACAAAACGAGTGCCGTGCATCATTAAACAGGAATTAGCTGATGCTGATGTGCTTTGCTAGCTACAGGATTCTTTTCTGTTTCTGCTTTGTGCGTCTTGTTTTGTCCTGAGTCTGTGTTCTCTCTGATCCAATCATCTGTGTGTGGAGCTCCTCTCAGATAAAGCACCTGGAGCCAGAGGACCAGACCACTTTGGGAGGTAGAACCGCTCAGGGTCCACTTTGGACCCCTCAAACGGGGTTGTACAGTTCACTTAAGACAGTGCAGATACTTTCAGACTGAACTGATCTGATCCAAAGTGAACCAACAGAAACAAGCCACATTTTACTTTACTGGTGGAGGGTCCATCACCTGCTTGTCTTCCACAGTATGGCATTAGGCTTAATTATCTCCATGGAGACAAATAAGTGACCAAGTTCGAGGTCAGTTTTTTTTCTAAATAATGAAATACATGGATGAGTTTAATGCTGTAACTTTCAGGGGGAAATAGTCACATGTCAAAGCAGGCGGTGGATCCCCAGCAGAAACGTTTCATTCATACATCTGTACGAACGACAACCTGAACAAATGACTGTATATTCACTATTTGTCCTCAGTATTTCTCCAGCCACACACACATCTGAGGCACACACCACAGGAGCCCGGTGGCAGAAGTGGACAGTTTGTGTGGTTCAGCTTGGGTTCTCTTTTGGGGCTGTCCTTGATCCATGTCTAGTCCAGGTCTAGTCCAGGTCAGGGGAGCAGCTGGGACCCTCCTGGCACCTGGTCCACACTTTGTAAGGACACAGATTTGCTGAATAGACGTGTTTGTTAAGTTTGGTTAGCCTGATTGTACTTTCTCATGCTTCTCTTCAGAGAACGACTTGTATGTCGTCTTTATAGGTTGAATGCCATTTGAAGGCGGTTCTAGTAAACACAGAATAAATAAGAGAGTGCACCAGCAGAGGGAGCCCTCTTGCCATCTGCTGGTCTTTGTATACATGTATTTCATTAGAGAGGTAAATGGACTTGTTCTGTTGTTGCACACACAAACAAGTTCAATTCACAGGCGCACTACAGCCATGTTTCCACTGGTTCATTTTGGGAATGATAAGTACGATCCGAAAGTTTCTTCTCCATCTTAAGTGAACTGTACCAGCCATCAATGCAACCCAAAGCACTTTTAGCTGAAGAGGAGCTCCACGTCACAACCAGAGGATTGGATCAGAGAGAACACAGACTCAGGACAAAACAAGACGCACAAAGCAGAAACAGAAAAGAAACATTTCTCACCAAACGCCAACTTGATCTTGTGATAAAATGCTGTAAATTTATTGATTCTAACGTCTATGTTAAGCCCACATGCTTAGCAAAACAAAGCTAGCAAAACATGTTAGCATCAGCTGTTTCCTGTTTATTGACGCACGGCACTCACTTTGTCAAAACCCAAAATATGATATTTCCAGGTCATAATGATCTAACATTATTCAAAGTCAATGCATCACATAAAGAGAGGTTAAAAAGCGGCGCAGAGTATTTGCAGAGACGGAAATAAACGCAGAAAAAACTGGAATTACTAAACGTGTTTTTGTGAATCGCTGACATTGGCCTCAGGATTAAAGCCCAGAGCCCAGAGCATGGAAATGTGAAACATGACTTACAGTATGTATCTTTTCTGGTTTTAATCGGCTGATCTGCCCAAACAGCCATCTTGACTGTCCAGATGTCCTCGGAGGTCTGCACTCAGAACTCAGAGAGACTCAGAGAGCATTTCAAGTCAGGAAAAATGATGAGCAATACCTGTAATGTCTCAAATCAAACAATGAAACCCAAGAAGATGCTCTCATGTACAAAAATATGGATCCAATTAATTTAATTCATTAACCCAGACAGTGTTATTACATCTGTAAGTTATACATCAACATTTGAATGTGAATTTCTTCTTTTGTTGTCATTTGCTGATTGTTGATATTAGCAACATTAGCATAACAGTGCAATTAACGACAGAATCAGACAGCAGGGGGCAGCAGAGAGCATCTAAAGAGAATAGAACACCAGTACTATCAGTGTTTTAACTGTTGGATGTAAAACTATCCAAACGCAGGAGGCGCCATGTTGGACAGACCAACTCGGATAAACGCGGGGTTCTGAAATGTTGCCCGAGTCTCTAAGTAGGAAGTCGGAACTGGGAAAACCTGTCCTCCGCGGCATAACTGTACCTGGTCGGTTATGTAAACAGAGGGTTGTTTTGCCGAGCATGTGGGTTCAACATATAAGTTAACGTCAGTGTTTAAGTCAGTGTTTAAGTCAGTGTTTGGTTTCTGCTTCTGTGTCTGTGTTTTGTCTGATCCAATCGTGCTGTGTGTGGAGCCAAAGCCACTGGAGCCGCAGAGACACAAACCACTCCACATCTCTGGTACAACAGCTTTACCTCCACTTCACCCTTTCAGATTTTATTTCTGTCTTTTCTGAAACAGTTTGCTGACCTCTGCGTCCTCCAGCTCTCGCTCTTTCAAAATAAAAGCCTTGGGCACAAACACACATTTAATCTGGAGTGAGCGATTACTATGTGGAGTTTTATCTGGCCAGCGTTCAGTAATGAGTCCAAGACAAAAGACTGAATGCTTTTATCAAATCTCCATTCAGTCCAGTCAGAGGAAATAAATATAATCTCATTTGATCTGGAGTCCCATTCACTCGGACAAAAGCGCTTATTGTGAGAGTTTAGTGGCTGGTTCTGCTCAAGGGCACAGCGGCAGAGGACACACAGGACACAGGACAAGTCACACAGACACTGGATGAAGATACAGTCTGTGCACTCTGACAGTGTGTGTGTTTGAGCAGGAACACAAAGAGTTAAACCAGGACTGAACCCAAAACAGGACTGAACCAGGACTGTATTAGAGCTGGACTGAATGAGGACTAAACCAGGACTAAACCAGGTCTAAACCAGGTCTGTATTAGAGCTGGACTGAGTGAGGACTAAACCCGGTCTAAACCCGGTCTAAACCAGGACTAAACCAGGTCTAAACCCGGTCTAAACCAGGACTAAACCAGGTCTAAACCAGGTCTAAACCAGGTCTACACCACGACTAAACCAGGACTGTATTAGGGCTGGACTGAATGAGGACTAAACCAGGACTAAACCAGGTCTAAACCAGGTCTGTATTAGAGCTGGACTGAGTGAGGACTAAACCCGGTCTAAACCCGGTCTAAACCAGGACTAAACCAGGTCTAAACCCGGTCTAAACCAGGACTAAACCAGGTCTAAACCAGGTCTAAACCAGGTCTAGACCACGACTAAACCAGGACTGTATTAGGGCTGGACTGAATGAGGACTAAACCAGGACTAAACCAGGGTTAAACCAGGACTAAACCAGGACTAAACCCGGTCTAAACCAGGTCTAAACCAGGACTAAACCAGGTCTAAACCAGGACTAAACCAGGTCTAAACCAGGTCTAAACCAGGACTAAACCAGGACTAAACCAGGTCTAAACCAGGACTAAACCAGGACTAAACCAGGACTAAACCAGGTCTAAACCAGGACTAAACCAGGACTGTATTAGGACTGGACTGAATGAGGACTAAACCAGGACTGAACCCGGTCTAAACCAGGTCTAAACCAGGTCTACACCAGGACTAAACCAGGACTAAACCAGATCTAATCCAGGACTAAACCAGATCTAATCCAGGATTGAACCCAAAACAGGACTGAACCAGGACTGTATTAGAGCTGGACTGAATGAGGACTAAACCAGGACTAAACCAGGTCTAAACCATGTCTAAACCAGGACTAAACCAGGACTAAACCAGGTCTAAACCAGGACTAAACCAGGTCTAAACCAGGACTAAACCAGATCTAATCCAGGACTGAACCCAAAACAGGACTGAACCAGGACTGTATTAGGGCTGGACTGAATGAGGACTAAACCAGGACTAAACCAGGTCTAAACCAGGACTGTATTAGGGCTGGACTGAATGAGGACTAAACCAGGACTAAACCAGGACTAAACCAGGTCTAAACCAGGACTAAACCAGGACTGTATTAGGGCTGGACTGAATGAGGACTAAACCAGGACTAAACCAGGTCTAAACCAGGTCTAATCCAGGACTAAACCAGGACTAAATCAGGACTAAACCAGGATTAAACCTGGACTAAACCAGGACTAAACCAGGACTAAACCAGGACTAAACCAGGTCTAAACCAGGACTAAACCAGGACTAAACCAGGACTAAACCAGGTCTAAACCAGGTCTAAACCAGGACTAAACCAGGACTAAACCAGGTCTAATCCAGGACTAAACCAGGACTAAATCAGGACTAAACCAGGATTAAACCTGGACTAAACCAGGTCTAAACCAGGTCTAAACCAGGTCTAAACCAGGACTAAACCAGGACTAAACCAGGACTAAACCAGGTCTAATCCAGGACTAAACCAGGACTAAACCAGGACTAAACCAGGTCAAATCCAGGACTAAACCAGGTCTAAACCAGGACTAAACCAGGTCTAATCCAGGACTAAACAAGGACTAAAGCGGGACTAAAGCAGGTTATTTCAGTAGTTGAGAGTCAAACCATTATTTCGATTGTACATTGAGACTTGTTGTTAAACAACACATTATGAACCAAATAAAGACTGAAATATGAGACTGAAGGCTTATGGATAGATAATATTTATGAATAAAGTGTATAATTGATTAAATACTATTCTTTTCTGACGGTTTAATTTATTATAATGACACTATCTTTATTGTATTTATTGTATTATTTATTTCATTTGTGTTTTTAGAACAGGGTTCACACTTTTAGTTTCAGGTCTGATCCTGATCCTGCCGTGGTGAGTGTGTGAGTGTGAACACCGCCTTTAGAGTCTGTGTAGTCCAGAGAACGATTATGATCATCAAAATATATATTAAAATAAATCTGTGTAAAACTATTTGAAGAATTTCCCCTTGAATGAATGAATGACACTAGTTCTGGTGACTACGGTTATTTTTTTGGACGAGTCAAGATTAATAGAATCTTTGAATTTCCAGGGTAGAAGTTTACTTTTCCATGAAAAAAGAAGAAAAATATTACATTTTCTAACATTAAAATTTGTGCTTC
>CM033627.1:34443682-34466182 GCA_019453435.1 Rhinogobius similis | reverse complement strand
CTCTCTTTATTCTGTTTTTTCTGCCTGTGGTTGGACGAGCTCCAAGGACGTCCGTCTCAGAGCGTTCTGATCCTGGTTTTCATGTTTCTGAGCTGACCCTGTCTCCGTGGTGCGTTCACTGTCCCACCTCTGCCACCCAGAGGTCAGGCCTCCAACACACGCACCGCGACAGGACGACACTGAGCGCGCCCAGAAGCACACGGAGCAGGTGGTGAGGAGACACACGGGAAAGTTTACAAAGACGACAGAAAAGTGAGTGATGAAGAAAGTACATTCAGAATCAAGAGGAATATTGGGGTTTTGAACTTCAAATTTGTTCCCAGCCGCTCTTACGGATCATTCTTTGATAAAATTATTAAATATAGACAGCGCACAGTGGTCTATTTATTGCTTTTACAATCTATTCTATTTATAGTAACAAAATATTAGACAAATATCTGGGCACCTCAACTTAAATGACATTAAGCTTGACTTTAAAGTGAGACACTACACGCGAACAGGAAAAAATCTCAAATTTAAAGATATCAATTGTAAACTTCTCCTGTAGTTAACTCAGATCAATGTAAGAAAATATGTATTACATGTTTTTTATCATGTCATGTTTTTATGTAGAAATAATGCATTTTGTGTGTGAAAATGTCAAAAATACACATATTTGGGACATTTCAATCTGAAAAATGGACAGAACCAGGACATTTCTTGGTTCATTTAGTAACATATTAGTTACAAAAAATGTACAGAGGGGGTTTTGGATTTCTTATTTAGTTTGGACTTTAGATTGAACTGAAAATGGTTCAAAAATCACCTGATTTTTTATGTAAAACTCCAATAAATCAATTTTTTAATTGGATATCAAAAAATCCTTTAGAGCATTTTGTCCCAGATTGTACAGTTTGGTGCATGGTAAAGAAAAATGCATTTTAAGAAAACGGCCTTTGAAGTTCCAATGTCCCAGAGAAATCTAAGGATGTGGAATCTAAGTGGATTCAACAGAACAATAAAACATGTTTAGGAGCAGATTGGACACGTTTGTGGTTTCCACATGAAAGTCGATATGATGAGAGAGAAAACTGACCAAAACTGAGTTTTACCTGTAGTGTCTCGCCTTAAAATTCTGAAGAGATGAAGCAGATGTTGTGAGCTCTGCAAAACACAAAGCCAACCATGCTTTTGCAGAGGAAAGTACATTAGCAGAGGATTAAACCTGGTGAGTAAATGAGAAGGTCTGCCATGAAACCAGGCCAACTGGATCTCATGTACGAGGCGTTCTTAGGGATGTATTTGCCCCTGAGGCCTTCTCACAAACGCTATGGCATTCACTAAATGTTTTTGTCTAAAAATGTTCTTCTGAGAAAACAAATCCTACAATGTCAGGAGCTCTGTTACACACACACATCCACGCTGTTTTAGAACATTTCACCTTATTATATTATTATTATATATTTTCAAAAAGTATTTCTTATAAAACTTTAGTCTAATAAACCTTATACAGTGCTGCTTTAAGCACAACCTGCATGACTTGCAGAAAATACAATAAAAACGATAAAGCCCAGGTTTAATTCAACAAGTTGGTGACTTAAATATGATCCTGCTGAATGTGTGTTTGGACATTTTATTAATCGTTACTGAAGTTGTAAACTGTGATAGTCTGTGGCTCCTCCTCACGTCCTCGTTCACTCTAACACGCCTTTCACAATCTGCAAACTGACTCTAATCTTCCATAAGTTTAGAGGATGTTTTATTGTAAATATACCATATCATTTTTTCTGTTGTGACAAAGTTACAAGTTATTTGTATATATATATATATATATATATATATATATATATATATATATCTCTATCTATATATCTATATATATATATATATATATATATATATTTATATATATATATATATATATATATTAGTATAGATGCTGCAGTGTTTCATTCTGCTGTTTGTTTTTGTATTTGTTTTTCATTTGCAGCTCATGTTTTTGTAAACTATATTGCGCAATTACAAAAGGGTTAACTGGATTATCCTGCTTTAGGGATATTTGCTGATTGTCAAAACCAGATCTAGGACAAAGTAGGATTAAACTAGACCTAAACTAGGACTAAACCAGAATGAGTGCAATGTAGACTAGACTTTAAGATAAAACTAGTACAAAGTAAAATGAAATTGGTAAAAGTGACAAACACATGATTTAAAGGACAAATATTATACAAAATTGACTTTGTTGAGCTTTTACCCATGTTCTAACATCTAACATCGGTCATCAAAAAGACACCAGGAGAAGCATTAGCTTGATTCATGTTTGTTTGATGCTGGTTTGTAAATCCTCTCCAACACTGTGTCCTGAACTCCTTCACGTGTGACGCAGATGATGATGATTTATTTATCCCAGAATCTTTTGTTTTTTAAGACTCGCTCTGAACATTTCTTCCATCTAATCACGATTTTATTTTTAGTTCTAAAACAGGACATGTCAAACTGAAGACACTCAAGAGGGTTAAAGGCCAAAACAATACAAATAAGGCATAACATTTGTCCTTTAAGTGACAAAAACCTGACTAAAAGTATAAATGTGACTTACAGTGACAAAAAGCAAGAAGATGCGGCTAAAAGTGACAAAATGCAACTAAAAATGAGAAAACTGCACCTTAAAGTGACAAAAACATGACTTATTGTGACAAAATGTGTCTAAAAACATAAAGAAACAATGTGATCAAAAGTGACAAAAACCCAACTAAAAGTGACTTGAAGTGACAAAAACGTGACCAAAATTGACAAAAACCCGAATAAAAGCAACAAAAATGCAACTTACAGTGACAAAAAGCAAGAAGATGCGACTAAAAGTGACAAAAATGCATCTAAAAATGACTAAAAGTGAGTAAAAGCAGCAAAAATGTAACTAAAGACAACAAAAATGTGTCTAAAAGCATAAAGAACTTGACTATAAGCAACAACATACAATGTGACCACATACACAATCACACACACTGGTCAGAAAAATCGCGATTCAATATTTTTCCTAAATCATGCAGCTCTAGGATGAGACCAAACAGACCAGGACTAAACCAGAACTAAACCAGGACTAAACCAGGCCTGGGCTGCTGCGTGCGAGTGGAGCTGGTGCTAAACGCAGCACAGAGATACTTTCTGACACTAATGCTTCAGAATGCACTTTAATGCAGATGGATGACACCCAGCCTCGCTCTACAGACGCAGCTTTGTCTCAACCTGATTTATGAACCACAGGAGAATAAGAGCGCATCAATAATACACACAAATATTGTTGGCTTTGACTTTACCAACATTAATCACAAACCACTATAATATGACAATTACACTGCGGAGTATGGAGCCTTTGAAACTGTGCCACCAACACAGAGGAAGATAGAAAGAACGTGCAGCCAAAGAGACTTTAGTCAAGTTTAACCGACTTGTAAGCAGCGTGTGGATCTGGTTTTGAGTCGTTTTGACAAGTGTACATTGTTTCTATCAGGACTATTGGGTTTTTCAAATTAATTGGCATCTTATTTCAAGTTAAATCATCTCCCAAAGTAAATACTTACATGAACTTCTGGTATTCTGATAAAGCAAGTTCAAGACGAGACACAAGAGGAAAAACTCCCCTTTTTTATATATATATATATATGCTCTCAACGTATAAGCTCTAAGGAGGAAGAAACAACATTGTCCAATCTGCTCCTAAATATGTTTTATTATTTCACTGAATCCACTTCATCCATAGATTTTTCTGGGACATTGTTTTCTTAAGAAGCATTTTTCTCCCTCAGAGACATAAAGAGCCTTAAAGTACCTCCTGCACCAAACTGTACAATCTGAACAAGACTAAACGTACAGAATGTTTAAGAGTCTTTAAACGAATGAAAAGAAATTAAGAATATGAAGAGAGCAAAAACAAAGTAACTGTTTAAAGATTGAAGCTCCACACTATTTGTTTCGGCCCAATCCATTAATTGTTTTGCTGATTGAAGTGGGTGATTTTTGACCTCGACCAAAGCATCTAAGATGTGGGCCAGTGTTTTGGATTAGTGCTTGGCCTCATTCAGCCACAAACACATTTTTACAAAGTTTGTTGGACAATCCATTAATGTATTATGGATCTCCACCAGGATAAAGTCGGCAGATCGAGCGGTCCAAAGCAGTCATTAAAGGACGTAATCACAAGGGTTTCATTTGTAAAATGTTCTTACAAACAAGTTTGTACTTAAGGCTGACTTACGAACATTTTTGGAATTCACAGAAATGTTTTCTCAACTGAAAATGTTCGTTTGAGAGAACAAATTCTGCAGTCAGCAGCACTGAAATTCTGCTCTTTTGAGCTTTATTGAGGATTATTACTCTTAAAATGCAAGAAACAATTCTAACCCCTGCATGGTTGTTAATTTTATATGTTCAAATGTTCAAAATATATTTAATGTAAAAATATTATTGGGGCAATCAGGGTGATAGATCAAATTCTACTTCATTAGACTTCTTGTCAGAGCCTGTCTGTCCAGTCCACTGTGGGCCACTGTTAACCTTTAACGTCAGGAGGAGGAGTCCATCATGTATCATGGATGTCTGGCGACAGTGTTTAGATCTTCTTCGTTGCATTTACATCAAGGTCCTTTTTGGTTTAGTGTCAAGTGATTTACTTTTGTATATTTACTGTATAAAGTTATAAATATTCAAACATAATATGATTACATTGGTAAACACTGGTCGATTAATCGTAATTGACATTTCTGGAGTCCCTCAACATCCACATTGGTTTCGGTTCCAAAAATTCCATAGCGATCGGTTTCACTTTTACCAGACTTCTTCACAATTACTCTGATCAGCCGCATTACACACATTATTCTCAATGAGAATACTTAGAGCTCTTAACACAGAGTTTTCAGGGATCCACATTAACAGCACAATTATACACAGGCCTTAAACTCTGCAGGTACGTGTTTCCCTCTCCATTAGAGTCTTGTTTACCTCACAGCGGCGCTCACGCACACAGATAGTACGTACAGATAGAGAGCGGGGATATTGTAATGCGAAGGGTGACATTTCCTCCCAATTACAGAGTAACGCTCGGCTCGGCTCCGCGGCGCCGCATTTATCACCACAAACAGCCACATTTGTATTCATCCTCTTTCACCAGCAGCAGACACAGACGCGAGGCAGATGTGCCGGCGCTGGACTGGAATCCACCGGTGCAATTAGGACTTTGGACCATTGGAGGTGGACAAGGAAGTTTAGATGATGGTGAGATAGAGAGAAGTTTCTTCAATCTTGATTTGAATTGTTTACATTCATTTACTTCATAATATACAGCCCTGTGATGAGTTGGCCACTGTCCAGGGTGTACCCCGCCTAAGGCCCAAAGACACTGGGATAGGCTCCAGTCACCCGCAACCCCAGGAACAGGAACAAGCGGGAGAAAATGAATGAATGAATACTTCTATACTATTATCGTCGTTGTAAATGAGATGCTATCATTTCTCAAAATGATCAAAATATACTTTTACTGACTATTATTATGATTCCTCAGTCATTTTTAATCACAGCCACAGACTTTTACAACGTCTCATAACAGATGCACTATCAGGGAGCAGTTTAAGGTGATTTTGGTTGCTATAAACAGTTCATTTGGACATTTTAAATCACAATATTGATCTTATTGATATTGATCGACTTTTGACTTCAGGTTGTAAACTGTGGCACTGAGTTCAACTGCAACTGCCCAACAGCTGATAAGACGGTAATCACATCTCCTTGTCTTCAAAAAGAGCTTGAGTTTGTGAGCGACAGATCAACAGCAGCACATACATCAGAGACAGGTGCAGCAGGGACTAGTGCAGTGTAAACACCAGGGACAGGTGCAGCGTATACACCAGGGACAGGTGCAGCACATACACCAGGGACAGGTGCAGCACATACACCAGGGACAGGTGCAGCGTATACACCAGGGACAGGTGCAGCACATACACCAGGGACAGGTGCAGCACATACACCAGGGACAGGTGCAGCAGGGACAGGTGCAGCAGGGACAGGTGCAGCACATACACCAGGGACAGGTGCAGCACATACACCAGGGACAGGTGCAGCGTATACACCAGGGACATGTGCAGCGTATACACCAGGGACAGGTGCAGCACATACAACAGGGACAGGTGCAGCACATACACCAGGGACAGGTGCAGCACATACACCAGGGACAGGTGCAGCACATACACCAGGGACAGGTGCAGCACACACACCAGGGACAGGTGCAGCGTATACACCAGGGACAGGTGCAGCAGGGACAGGTGCAGCACATAAACCAGGGACAGGTGCAGCATATACACCAGGGACAGGTGCAGCACACACACCAGGGACAGGTGCAGCGTATACACCAGGGACAGGTGCAGCACATACACCAGGGACAGGTGCAGCACATACACCAGGGACAGGTGCAGCAGGGACAGGTGCAGCAGGGACAGGTGCACCACATACACCAGGGACAGGTGCAGCACATACACCAGGGACAGGTGCAGCGTATACACCAGGGACAGGTGCAGCGTATACACCAGGGACAGGTGCAGCACATACAACAGGGACAGGTGCAGCACATACACCAGGGACAGGTGCAGCACATACACCAGGGACAGGTGCAGCACATACACCAGGGACAGGTGCAGCACATACACCAGGGACAGGTGCAGCGTATACACCAGGGACAGGTGCAGCACATACACCAGGGACAGGTGCAGCACATACACCAGGGACAGGTGCAGCAGGGACAGGTGCAGCAGGGACAGGTGCAGCACATACACCAGGGACAGGTGCAGCACATACACCAGGGACAGGTGCAGCCAGGTACACCAGGGACAGGTGCAGCGTATACACCAGGGACAGGTGCAGCACATACAACAGGGACAGGTGCAGCACATACACCAGGGACAGGTGCAGCACATACACCAGGGACAGGTGCAGCACATACACCAGGGACAGGTGCAGCACACACACCAGGGACAGGTGTAGCGTATACACCAGGGACAGGTGCAGCAGGGACAGGTGCAGCACATACACCAGGGACAGGTGCAGCATATACACCAGGGACAGGTGCAGCACACACACCAGGGACAGGTGCAGCGTATACACCAGGGACAGGTGCAGCACATACACCAGGGACAGGTGCAGCACATACACCAGGGACAGGTGCAGCACACACACCAGGGACAGGTGCACCACATACACCAGGGACAGGTGCAGCACATACACCAGGGACAGGTGCAGCACATACACCAGGGACAGGTGCAGCACACACACCAGGGACAGGTGCAGCGTATACACCAGGGACAGGTGCAGCAGGGACAGGTGCAGCACATACACCAGGGACAGGTGCAGCATATACACCAGGGACAGGTGCAGCACACACACCAGGGACAGGTGCAGCGTATACACCAGGGACAGGTGCAGCACATACACCAGGGACAGGTGCAGCACATACACCAGGGACAGGTGTAGCACACACACCAGGGACAGGTGCACCACATACACCAGGGACAGGTGCAGCACATACACCAGGGACAGGTGCAGCACATACACCAGGGACAGGTGCAGCACACACACCAGGGACAGGTGCAGCACATACACCAGGGACAGGTGCAGCACATACACCAGGGACAGGTGCAGCGTATACACCAGGGACAGGTGCAGCAGGGACAGGTGCAGGATATACACCAGGGACAGGTGCAGCACATACACCAGGGACAGGTGCAGCACATACACCAGGGACAGGTGCAGCGTATACACCAGGGACAGGTGCAGCAGGGACAGGTGCAGCACATACACCAGGGACAGGTGCAGCGTATACACCAGGGACAGGTGCAGCACATACACCAGGGACAGGTGCAGCAGGGACAGGTGCAGCACATACACCAGGGACAGGTGCAGCACATACACCAGGGACAGGTGCAGCGTATACACCAGGGACAGGTGCAGCGGGGACGGGTGCGGCACATACACCGGGGACAGAGGCATCATTGTATACACCAGGGACAGGTGCAGCACATACACCAGGGACAGGTGCAGCACATACACCAGGGACAGGTGCAGCACATACACCAGGGACAGGTGCAGCGTATACACCAGGGACAGGTGCAGCAGGGACAGGTGCAGCACATACACCAGGGACAGGTGCAGCACACACACCAGGGACAGGTGCAGCGTATACACCAGGGACAGGTGCAGCACATACACCAGGGACAGGTGCAGCACATACACCAGGGACAGGTGCAGCACATACACCAGGGACAGGTGCAGCAGGGACAGGTGCAGCAGGGACAGGTGCAGCACATACACCAGGGACAGGTGCAGCACATACACCAGGGACAGGTGCAGCGTATACACCAGGGACAGGTGCAGCGTATACACCAGGGACAGGTGCAGCACATACACCAGGGACAGGTGCAGCACATACACCAGGGACAGGTGCAGCACACACACCAGGGACAGGTGCAGCGTATACACCAGGGACAGGTGCAGCACATACACCAGGGACAGGTGCAGCACATACACCAGGGACAGGTGCAGCACACACACCAGGGACAGGTGCAGCGTATGCACCAGGGACAGGTGCAGCACATACACCAGGGACAGGTGCAGCACATACACCAGGGACAGGTGCAGCACATACACCAGGGACAGGTGCAGCAGGGACAGGTGCAGCACATACACCAGGGACAGGTGCAGCACATACACCAGGGACAGGTGCAGCGTATACACCAGGGACAGGTACAGCAGGGACAGGTGCAGCAGGGACTAGTGCAGTGTATACACCAGGGACAGGTGCAACGTATACACCAGGGACAGGTACAGCACATACACCAGGGACAGGTGCAGCACATACAACAGGGACAGGTGCAGCGTATACACCAGGGACAGGTGCAGCAGGGACAGGTGCAGGACATACACCAGGGACAGGTGCAGCAGGGACAGGTGCAGCACATACACCAGGGACAGATGCAGCAGGGACAGGTGCAGCACATACACCAGGGACAGGTGCAGCACATACACCAGGGACAGGTGCAGCAGGGACAGGTGCAGCACATACACCAGGGACAGGTGCAGCACATACACCAGGGACAGGTGCAGCGCATACACCAGGGACAGGTGCAGCACATACACCAGGGACAGGTGCAGCAGGGACAGGTGCAGCGCATACACCAGGGACAGGTGCAGCACATACACCAGGGACAGGTGCAGCACATACACCAGGGACAGGTGCAGCGCATACACCAGGGACAGGTGCAGCGCATACACCAGGGACAGGTGCAGCACATACACCAGGGACAGGTGCAGCGCATACACCAGGGACAGGTGCAGCGCATACACCAGGGACAGGTGCAGCACATACACCAGGGACAGGTGCAGCACATACACCAGGGACAGGTGCAGCACACACACCAGGGACAGGTGCACCACATACACCAGGGACAGGTGCAGCACATACACCAGGGACAGGTGCAGCACATACACCAAGGACAGGTGCAGCGTATACACCAGGGACAGGTGCAGCAGGGACAGGTGCAGCACATACACCAGGGACAGGTGCAGCACATACACCAGGGACAGGTGCAGCGTATACACCAGGGACAGGTGCAGCAGGGACAGGTGCAGGACATACACCAGGGACAGGTGCAGCGTATACACCAGGGACAGGTGCAGCACATACACCAGGGACAGGTGCAGCACATACAACAGGGACAGGTGCAGCACATACAACAGGGACAGGTGCAGCACATACACCAGGGACAGGTGCAGCACATACACCAGGGACAGGTGCAGCACACACACCAGGGACAGGTGCAGCGTATACACCAGGGACAGGTGCAGCAGGGACAGGTGCAGCACATACACCAGGGACAGGTGCAGCACACACACCAGGGACAGGTGCAGCGTATACACCAGGGACAGGTGCAGCACATACACCAGGGACAGGTGCAGCACATACACCAGGGACAGGTGCAGCATATACACCAGGGACAGGTGCAGCAGGGACAGGTGCAGCAGGGACAGGTGCAGCACATACACCAGGGACAGGTGCAGCACATACACCAGGGACAGGTGCAGCGTATACACCAGGGACAGGTGCAGCGTATACACCAGGGACAGGTGCAGCACATACACCAGGGACAGGTGCAGCACATACACCAGGGACAGGTGCAGCATATACACCAGGGACAGGTGCAGCACACACACCAGGGACAGGTGCAGCGTATACACCAGGGACAGGTGCAGCACATACACCAGGGACAGGTGCAGCACATACACCAGGGACAGGTGCAGCACACACACCAGGGACAGGTGCAGCGTATGCACCAGGGACAGGTGCAGCACATACACCAGGGACAGGTGCAGCACATACACCAGGGACAGGTGCAGCGTATACACCAGGGACAGGTGCAGCAGGGACAGGTGCAGCACATACACCAGGGACAGGTGCAGCACATACACCAGGGACAGGTGCAGCGTATACACCAGGGACAGGTACAGCAGGGACAGGTGCAGCAGGGACTAGTGCAGTGTATACACCAGGGACAGGTGCAACGTATACACCAGGGACAGGTACAGCACATACACCAGGGACAGGTGCAGCACATACACCAGGGACAGGTGCAGCACATACACCAGGGACAGGTGCAACGTATACACCAGGGACAGGTGCAGCACATACACCAGGGACAGGTGCAGCACATACAACAGGGACAGGTGCAGCGTATACACCAGGGACAGGTGCAGCAGGGACAGGTGCAGGACATACACCAGGGACAGGTGCAGCAGGGACAGGTGCAGCACATACACCAGGGACAGATGCAGCAGGGACAGGTGCAGCACATACACCAGGGACAGGTGCAGCACATACACCAGGGACAGGTGCAGCAGGGACAGGTGCAGCACATACACCAGGGACAGGTGCAGCACATACACCAGGGACAGGTGCAGCAGGGACAGGTGCAGCACATACACCAGGGACAGGTGCAGCACATACACCAGGGACAGAGGCATCGTATACACCAGGGACAGCACATACACCAGGGACAGGTGCAGCAGGGACAGGTGCAGCACATACACCAGGGACAGGTGCAGCACATACACCAGGGACAGAGGCATCGTATACACCAGGGACAGGTGCAGCACATACACCAGGGACAGGTGCAGCACATACACCAGGGACAGGTGCAGCACACACACCAGGGACAGGTGCAGCGTATACACCAGGGACAGGTGCAGCAGGGACAGGTGCAGCACATACACCAGGGACAGGTGCAGCACACACACCAGGGACAGGTGCAGCGTATACACCAGGGACAGGTGCAGCACATACACCAGGGACAGGTGCAGCACATACACCAGGGACAGGTGCAGCATATACACCAGGGACAGGTGCAGCAGGGACAGGTGCAGCAGGGACAGGTGCAGCACATACACCAGGGACAGGTGCAGCACATACACCAGGGACAGGTGCAGCGTATACACCAGGGACAGGTGCAGCGTATACACCAGGGACAGGTGCAGCACATACACCAGGGACAGGTGCAGCACATACACCAGGGACAGGTGCAGCATATACACCAGGGACAGGTGCAGCACACACACCAGGGACAGGTGCAGCGTATACACCAGGGACAGGTGCAGCACATACACCAGGGACAGGTGCAGCACATACACCAGGGACAGGTGCAGCACACACACCAGGGACAGGTGCAGCGTATACACCAGGGACAGGTGCAGCGTATACACCAGGGACAGGTGCAGCACATACACCAGGGACAGGAGCAGCGTATACACCAGGGACAGGTGCAGCAGGGACAGGTGCAGCACATACACCAGGGACAGGTGCAGCACATACACCAGGGACAGGTGCAGCAGGGACAGGTGCAGCACAACAGTCCCGCCCACTTTGATCAAATCACATTGGTTATACTGATTCAAAATACAATTATGAAGAACACACATATCTAAAGGGTTATGGGCAAAATTCATGGGAAATATTGTTACAGAACCAAACAGTGAGCAGGGTTTTCTGTAAGGTAAAGAAGTACAGAGAAAGGTTAAGAATAAAAAAAAAAAAAATCAATCTTTGTTGCTTGATCCTGAGATTTGACTGATCCTCTGATCCTCTTATCCTCTGATTTTACTGATATTATTATTTTTAATATTTGAGTTGAACTAATTTTACTTCAGCGAATAATAGAAAACAAACAAATGGCAAACATTTTACAAACATTCTGGCTCTAACTCTGTCTCCCACCGAACACAGCCTGGAGCTCTGTCCGTGGTGCTGAAAGTAAAAGCCCACTTATTGATTTTGTTTATGCTTGGGACTTCACTAAAATGAATGAAATGTTTTAAACAAAAATGTATTTGTGAAAAACAAAAAACAAAACTATATATATATATAGATATATATATATATATATATATATATATATATATATTGTGCGTATATATATATATATATACGCACAAATCCCACTTATCTCCAATAGCCCGCTGTGTTCTTGGGCAACACACTTCACCCAGGCTGCCCATGTGTGAATAATGCAGAATAACTACAGTGTGGAGTTTGGAGAGTCTTGTCAAGTTTGTTAATCTTTATCAAACCTGATTATTCATGTGAAGCTGCTGTCCGTGGTGCTGAAGTGGTTGAAATCACGTTCTACTGTTTCATTATCTTCAGATGGAGTGCTGGTCCATTACCACTCAATTCCAGAATGGAGGCAAAAGTGAAGTGGAACTTAATGTGGAGAAACTGGGATTAACATCAAAATATCACAAAATATGAAAAATCAAGATGGTTTTGGCAAATGAAAAGCGATCATTTTATCTGTGGATTTGTTACATACTTTAACACAGATGCTACACTTTGTCACACAACAACACTCTTTTTTAAATAGAGAAGCAAAACAACTGCCTTTTGCACAGTGTATTATGAGTCTTTGAGCTGTGCACAAGCTGAATGAATAAAAGCTTCTATAATAATATGTTGTAACACGTTGAATAAAGCAGTCCCAGGTGTGAAGTCCTTAATGGCAGTTGTTTACCTTGTCTTGAACAGGTAAAAGATCCATAGTTCAGTTTGAAGTTGTAAACTTCTCCTGTAGTTTACTCACATAACTGTGAGGACAAATATATTACAAGCTTTTCATCATGTCATGTTTTCATGTAGAAATCAGGTATTTTATGTAAAAAATGGCCACAAATACACATATTTGGGACATATAAACCAGAAAAATTGACAGAACCAGGTTTAAATTTCTTGGTTCATTTTGGAACATATTAGTTATAAAAAAAAAACTTTACAGAGGGGATTTTGGATTTATTATTTATTTTTTGTATTAACTAGATTTGACTGAAAATTGACCTAAACTTTGATAAATCTGTTTTAGAATTAGATGTCAAAAAATCCTTCAGTATGTTTCATCAAAATCTTGTTGGGTCCAGATTGTACAGTTGTCCCAGAGAAATCTATGGATCTATGGAAGTGGATTCAGTGGAATAATCAAACATCTTTAGGAGCAGATTGGACAGGTTTGTTGTTTCCACATGAAAGTCCAAATGTTGAGAGAGAAAACTGACACACACACAAAAAAAAAAGGTTTTCCCTTAAGCCTGAATCATTCTTAATCGACTATTTGTTCATGATTGGTCTTTGTTCATGCAGGAGTATGTGTTCTTATAATAAAGTGTCAGCGTGTTTTAACCCTGTTTGATCCTGAAGACCTTCTCTGTGCCGGGGCCCGTCGGTGGAACACGCTCCCTGTTCTCTTAAAATCTGTGGAAAACTTTGCACTTTCAAAAAACAGACGAAGAAGACCATGTCTCTGTGAAATGCTGAGAATTAGCTGCTGTAGACCGTTAGCCAATGTTTTTTCGCACTTGTCCCTACTCTAATAAACCAATAAATAAAATAAATACATCTGAGACCAAAAGCTGTACGACCCAGTCTGTTCTGAACGGGAGATCCAAGTCAAACAAACCTTGTATGATCAACATTAGTCCACAAATACTGCAGTGTCTTTATGAGATACATTTGTCATGATTGGAAATTCAGCTTTTTTTTCGGTCCAAAGAAAATTGTATGAGGCACTTGTGCGCTCTCTGGTGGAACAATGTTGTATCGCAGTTCAATATAGGAAACAAGGCAAGTGAAAAATGCCACTGATTAACCAGGAAATACGTCTTTAGTCAGCTAAACTTTTAATTCATTAATTTAATTTTGCCCACGTTGGCCATTATTTGTTTCAAAATGTTACTTCCTGGTTGTAGATCATGACATCACTGTAGGAAATTCTACAACTGTTACCTAGCAACCATGTTTTACACCGGGCCAGATCTCCTCTAATGTCACAGAATGTCATGAGAACAGCTTTGTTTTGTTGATTTGAAGTACTCATTTGACTAAAACACAGTTAAGATCATTATATTTGAGATTTTGCTTGAAGAATTTACTATTTTTATTCCAGTTTGGCAATGTTTTAGGTTTAAATGTTTACTTCCTGGTTGTAAATCATGACATCACACTAAATTCTGTAACAATTACCTAGCAACCATGTTATACACTGGGCAAAACTCCTCTAATATATATATGGGAATACCTTTATTTTGCTGAATATGTTAAGGGTCAGAAAAATGTGCTTTTGTTGTAAATTGTCCCTGGTGTGTCTCCCTGGTGTGATGTCATCATGTTTTAGAACAAAAAAGGAGTTACAAAACCAGGGCCTCAATTTGTTCTGACCCTTTAAACATTCATTCAACAAAATAAAGCTGTTTTCAAGTATTTCTATTTGGCAAAAAAATATTTCAGTAACATTAGAAGAGTTTTGGCCCAGTGTAAAACATGGTTACTTCCTGTCATTTTCATCATATTTACTATTATCCCGACCAAATAAAGTCAAAACTAGGAAATCATACGCACTTTTAAGCACCAAACTTCACAGATGCAGCCTGGGAAACATTCAGCCAGTGGTTCTGCTCCGTCTCCGTTCGCTGTCCGGCCCATTAAGAGGATTTGAGCCACTGTTAGCTCCACGTTGTTAGCTCGTTAGCTTAATGTGAGTAGTGTTCCGTGGCTCTGCTCTTCAGCCAATCACAGCCTCGTTAGACTAACTCTCTCTGACATCACTCCCACAATGCACTGACCGCTCCACGGAAACACTGAAGAAGAAGAATCCTAGTTTTAATGAGCAAAATAATTGTGATTGTTGGTTGAGCATTAACCCACCAATCAGAGGCTAGTGGGCTCCAGTTGTGACACAAAGGCCAAAATATAGTGAAAGAAATAAAAGTAAATTAAAACCGTAGTCGCCCTGGGGAAGACTGAATTATTTGAACCTGATTTAAATGTATTATGTTTATCTTTATTTGATTGAACACAGCACAGCGCACTTTATGAACATGTGTTGGTCCAACATGTGAACGTGCCCTGCAGGCTCATTGTCCTCTGTGGTCCCACTGGCAGGGGGGTGGAGACAGGGGGGTGGAGACAGGGTGATGGAGACAGGGTGATGGAGACAGGGTGATGGAGACAGGGGGATGGAGACAGGGTGATGGAGACAGGGGGATGGAGACAGGGTGGTGGAGACAGGGTGATGGAGACAGGGTGATGGAGACAGGGTGGTGGAGACAGGGTGATGGAGCAAGAGTGATGGAGACAGGGTGATGGAGACAGGGTGGTGGAGACAGGGTGATGGAGACAGGGTGATGGAGACAGGGGGATGGAGACAGGGTGATGGAGACAGGGGGATGGAGACAGGGTGATGGAGACAGGGTGATGGAGACAGGGGGATGGAGACAGGGTGGTGGAGACAGGGTGATGGAGCAAGAGTGATGGAGACAGGGTGGTGGAGACAGGGTGATGGAGACAGAGTGATGGAGACAGGGTGATGGAGACAGGGTGATGGAGACAGGGTGATGGAGACAGGGTGATGGAGACAGGGGGATGGAGACAGAGTTATGGAGACAGGGTGATGGAGACAGAGTTATGGAGACAGGGTGGTGGAGACAGGGTGATGGAGACAGGGTGATGGAGACAGGGTGATGGAGACAGGGTGATGGAGACAGGGGGATGGAGACAGGGTGATGGAGACAGGGTGATGGAGACAGGGTGATGGAGACAGGGTGATGGAGACAGGGGGATGGAGACAGGGTGATGGAGACAGGGGGATGGAGACAGGGTGGTGGAGACAGGGTGGTGGAGACAGGGGGATGGAGACAGGGCGATGGAGACAGGGGGATGGAGACAGGGTGATAGAGACAGGGTGATGGAGACAGGGGGATGGAGACAGGGTGGTGGAGACAGGGGGATGGAGACAGGGTGGTGGAGACAGGGGGATGGAGACAGGGTGATGGAGACAGGGTGATGGAGACAGGGTGGTGGAGACAGGGGGAAGGAGACAGGGTGTTGGAGACAGGGTGATAGAGACAGGGTGATGGAGACAGGGTGGTGGAGACAGGGTGATGGAGACAGGGTGATGGAGACAGGGTGATGGAGACAGGGTGATGGAGACAGGGTGATGGAGACAGGGTGATGGAGACAGGGTGGTGGAGACAGGGGGATGGAGACAGGGTGGTGGAGACAGGGTGATGGAGACAGGGTGGTGGAGACAGGGTGCTGGAGCAAGAGTGATGGAGACAGGGTGATGGAGACAGGGTGGTGGAGACAGGGGGATGGAGACAGGGTGATGGAGACAGGGGGATGGAGACAGGGTGATAGAGACAGGGTGGTGGAGACAGGGTGATGGAGACAGGGTGATGGAGACAGGGTGGTGGAGACAGGGTGGTGGAGACAGGGTGATAGAGACAGGGTGATGGAGACAGGGGGATGGAGACAGGGTGATAGAGACAGGGTGGTGGAGACAGGGGGATGGAGACACGGTGGTGGAGACAGGGGGATGGAGACAAGGTGATGGAGACAGGGTGGTGGAGACAGGGGGATGGAGACAGTGGGATGGAGACAGGGTGGTGGAGACAGGGTGATGGAGACAGGGGGATGGAGACAGGGTGATGGAGACAGGGGGATGGAGACAGGGTGATGGAGACAGGGTGGTGGAGACAGGGGGACGGAGACAGGGTGTCGGAGACAGGGTGATAGAGACAGGGTGATGGAGACAGGGTGGTGGAGACAGGGGGATGGAGAAAGGGTGATGGAGACAGGGTGATGGAGACAGGGTGGTGGAGACAGGGGGATGGAGACAGGGTGATGGAGACAGGGTGATAGAGACAGGGTGATGGAGACAGGGTGGTGGAGACAGGGTGATGGAGACAGGGTGATGGAGACAGGGGGACGGAGACAGGGTGTCGGAGACAGGGGGATAGAGACAGGGTGGTGGAGACAGGGTGATAGAGACAGGCAAAAACACTATGGGACAAGATCTCGTGTCTCGAGATTGAAGATTGAAATGCCTCAAGACTGTGCGAGTGCCGCAGAGTGATCCAGAGAGAATAAATACATTGTTATTGCAGCGCAACAACTGAAGAGTGCAATAACCTCCTGGAATGATTATTTAAGAGAATATCCAGCTTTAACCGTCCCACTCTTCAGGTCCATTTGAACCCATCTAAAATGTTTGTTCTATTTTTATTTCATCGCTATGAAACTTTGATGGGTGGTCCAAAACATCATACAATTTATGCAATTTTTCATTTATGCTGGTTTAGCCCTGGTTTAGTCCTGGTTTAGCCCTGTTTTAGTCCTGGTTTAGCCCTGGTTTAGTCCTTGTTTAGCCCTGGTTTAGCCTTGGTTTAGCCCTGGTTTAGCCCTGGTTTAGCTCTGGTTTAGTCCTTGTTTAGCCCTGGTTTAGTCCTGGTTTAGTCCTTGTTTAGTCCTTGTTTAGCCCTGGTTTAGCCCTGTTTTAGTCCTTGTTTAGCCCTTGCTCTCTCTGTTCCAGCCTGTCCCCTTTAGGCAGGGCACGGCTCGGTCACTGGGTCTTTGTTTAATGGCTCCCAGACTTTGACCCCAGACCTGGACTGGGTCTGGCTCTGATCCGGGTTCATGGCACAGGTCCACAGGCAAAACCACTGCACTCTAATCCAACAAGAGACCGGCTTAAACCAACTGTACGTTCATTTATCTGCTCGGGGTAACTATGGAGACGGGATACAAGAGGATGGGAGGGCTTCTGACACACAGGGACACGGGGGAAGGATCATTTTGGGCTGAAGGGGACTTAAATATCAAGTATCCAGTAACAGCTTTCCTTACAGTTCGATCATAACATATTCATAAGGCGTCTGTATCCAGTGTCAAATCTGAACGGAGGAAATAAAACCACAGAGAACCCAATCCTGGACACGGATCTGGGCTAAAACCGGGACCAGGACTCGAGACCGGATCAGAAACAGATCTGATCCACAAAGGTATCGTGTCATGACTTGGGTTTCAGAAAGAGGGCAGAAAGCGCAAAAATGTGCGACGAAGTTTGTGAAGCTCGAAGCAGCGAGTTTAGAATAGTTTGTTCAGCTCAAATGGGTTTATTGAAATGTGGCTAATCCTGGACTAGTTCTAAACCAGGACTGGACTCTGGACAAACCAGGACTAAACTAAAATAAACCAGAACATTACCAGCACTAAAACAAAACTAAACAAGGATTAAACCAAGATCAATGGTCGCATCATCAAGAGAAATTAAAGAGAAAACTGGAGTGAAGAGGGACTTAATCCAGGACTAAAGTGGCACCAAATGGACAAACCAGGCCTGATGAATTCTGGTCTAAATTTGGATAAACCGTGAGCAAAATCTGAACAAACCTGAACTTGATCTTAACCAGGACCAAACCAGAGCTAAACAAGTGTTTTCTTGGTCCATAAACGACATACAGTGAAGGCTGGTGGTGATTATTGCTGTGTTCATCCTCGGAGGTCGAATTCTGAGTTCTTTTTTGTACACCTCGGAATTACTACTTGGAAACATTTCAGAGTTTACTGAGTTTATCCAAGTTAGAATAAGGCACGATGGTTGTGTGCGTCCTGTGTTTGGATATCTGCGAGTTAAAATGTTGAATTTTGCTAAAGTCAAGGACCACAAACACAGAAATTCACTCTCAAATCATATTTTAAAGTGCGTGTAACAGGTTTTTATGATTTTCTCATTTTGACTTTATTCAGTGTAATAATAGCTCTTGTAAATATAAATTATAGTTTTACACCAATCAGGTCGCTGTTTGTGGGGAAAAATTTTAAATATGTGGAAAATTAGAGGAAGTAAAGACACTGATGACATCACACTGGGGAGTCAAAGGTCAAACATAATTTGTACAAAATAAACAAGTTTTTTGACCCTTTAAACATTGATTCAACAAAATAAATGTTCACAAGTCTCAAATAGAAAAAAATCTGTGACATTAGAGGAGTTTTGGTGCACTGTACGGGACGGTTTCTTGGTAATTTCCTTGTGTGATGTCATCATTTACAACCAGGAAGTGAAACTGAAAGCTTAAAAAAGTAGCTAAACTGGAGTAAATTTGTAAAGATTTATCAGAATCTTAAATCCATTGATCTGAGCAGCATTTTAGGTAAATGAGTGGTCGAACCTGTCAGAGGCTTTACCTGTGTGACAACAGAGTTAATTGGATCCATTTTGTCTGTTGGTATTATCTGATTTGAGCTGTTACGGTTCACAAACTGTAATCACTGCTCGGTGTTGTTTTCTGACTTGACACTGGAACAAAGAAACTCAGAGAAAACGTCCCTTCGAGGTCTGAGTTCCAACCTCCGAGGACACAAGACTGGCACAGGACTGACCCACTGGTAAATGAAACTGACGCTGTTCAGTCGTTAATCGTTATTACAGCTGTCCTTAGAGGCCGACAATGTCTCTGTCTCTCTCTGTCTCTCTGTGTCTGTGTGTCGCTCTCTCTCTCTCTCTGTCGTGCACGCGCCTGTCTCTCTCCCCTCCTCATGCACGTCTCTGTCTCTCTCTCCTTCTCTTGTGCATGCCCCCGTTCCTCTCTTTCTCTCTCTCTCTGTCTCTCTATCTCTCTCTGTCTCTCTCTCTTGTGCATGCTCTTGTCTCTCTCCCCTCCTCATGCACATCTCTGTCTCTCTCTCCTTCTTTTGTGCATGCCCCTGTTCCTCTCTGTCTCTCTCTCTCTCTCTCTGTCTCTCTCTCTCTCTGTCTCTCTCTCTCTGTCTCTCTCTCAGGTCTGTCCCTCACAGCAGGAGCCAGACTCTACAGACTGTGGCATTAGTTTTTACAACAGGGGCCTCCTGCTGGGGCCCCTGCATGCACCGTCCCGTCGCTCTCTCTCTCTCTCTCTCTCTCTCTCTCTCGTGCACACGCCTGTATCTCTCCCCTCCTCATGCACGTCTCTGTCTCTCTCTCCTTCTCTTGTGCATGCCCCCATTCCTTTCTCTCTCTCTCTCTCTCTTCCCCTCGTAGACATCCCAGTCTCTTTCTCTCCCCCCCTTGTGCACACACTTGTCCCTCTCACACTCTCTCTCTCTCACCCCTTTGTGCACAAACCTGCCTCTCTCTCTCTCCCTCCCCTTAATGCACACCCTTGTCCTCTTCCCCCTTCCCTCTCTCCCCCCATCGTTCACACCCCTGTCCCTCTTTCTTCCTCACTCCACCCCTCTCTCTCTCTTTCTCTTACCCCCTCTGTCTCTCTCTCCCTCACCCCTTTGTGCACACCCCTGTCCCTCTCTCTCCCTCTCCTTTCTCTCACCCCTCTCTCTCTCTCCTCTGTAGTGCAGCCTGGTGGGGGACAGGGCCCAGATGGCGCAGTCACGGCTGTCAGTGCGAACCGCGTTTCCCACAATGCACCTGTGACAGCTGCCGCGTGTTCAGCAGCGCGGCTACACCGACTAATTATCACCAGACGGACCTCAGCGCGTCGCCACGGAAACCAGAGACAGGGACCAGGAGGGACAAGCGAGGGTTTATTATAGTGAGAAAAGTAACTGGAGTCGAAGGAGTCGTGTGCTCACTCCATTAGGAAAACCAACCAGAGCTGTTCTGTGGCAGAGAGGCTAACGCTGCAGCACATATGCCACACTCTGTGCCATCTGATTGAGTCACAGCTCTGACCATTTTCAAAAAATATGATTTATCACAACTAATTGTAGTTTGCAACATTTTAATAAGAACATTTTGTGTGTGCTTTTTTAAAGGAGCTGTACTGACTTTTGTTTTCATGTAACAAAGTAATAAAGTTTTGCTCCAGTACAGATATATCGTAAAACCAGATTTTGCTGAGCGCTGCCTGTATCTAATTATAGGGTGTTTTATTCAAGAAGTGCACTGTTAGCATGCTAATGTTTGTTAGCTTTAGCATGATGGTTAACTCAGCTCTGGGCTCTGAAAGTTGTGAAAAGCACATATAAACTCATCAGGAATAATTAGGATGCTCAGAATGCATACATGAACGATACATAGTTAAACTACGTTTTGAGACATTACTGCACCATTAAAGTTATATTTAATTATTCCATTGGTCTAAATAAATTAGTTAAAAGTCTAGACATAATTCATTCATACATACTCATACATTCATAATAAGTCAATAGTCACATATTTGAAGTAAATGTACACGACCAAACAACAGGTTATGCGGGCTCAAATGCCCTTCATTGTGGCTTGCAGGTGTAACTGCATGGCTCTGACAGACACCAGCGCCTCCGACTGGCCTGGAGTCTTCCACAGTTCTGTTGTCGTTTGGTGAAAATATTTGCAGGTTTGACTTGTTTTAGCGCTCGTACAGGACCTTTCTTTCCCTCATGGAGCACGAGTGTTGGAGTCCACGTCTGAGCTCACACTTTGTCGTGGTTGTTCTGACTCTGCTCTCACAGTGATCAGCACTCGTGAAGCACGGTCTGTGCACAATTAAACAGACTGTCCCGATGTCAGGCCGATCCAGCTTAACCTGCCAGTCATCAGCTTGACTATGTTTTCATTATCTTGTCATTATAAAAGCCAGAATATCTTTCAGTTTTGGCCTTAGCTTGTTACTTAAGTTAAAGAATTTGCAAAGAAAGTTTTGTAATGTTTACACTTGATAAAAACACTTAGAATATTGGACCTGCCACAGTCACAAAGCCCATTCAATAAATCAGCTGACTCCATGTTTCTCCATGTTTCTGTCACCAACACTGGGCTCATATTTAACTTGAAATGAACACGTTTAATGATATCGATAACATATTAGATGAAACTTGTCCACCTACATGTTGCCGTAGTAAAAAAAACAATCAATGTTTGAATTTTGAGGCAAATTCAGCTCTGACTCAAACAGTGCACTCACAGGCCAAAGCACACCGTCAGATCATGTGTTTGTTCATGAATGATGACATTATATGCATCAAAACACATCCTCTGACAGGACTAATCAGTAACAGTAGAAGTAGCAGCAAAAACAGTAAAAGTGAGAGTTGTAGAAGTAATGAAGCAGTGGCAGAGGTATTGGTAGTAGTAGTAGTAAGCAGCAGCAATAATAGTAGTAGTGGTAGCAGCAGTAGTATTAGTAGTAGCA
>CM033627.1:34401182-34438682 GCA_019453435.1 Rhinogobius similis | reverse complement strand
CAGACCGGGAGGATCTGGGCCTCAGTGGGACCTCAGTGTGGACTCAGTGTGGCCTCAGTGTGGCCTCAGTGTGGACTCAGTGTGGACTCAGTGTGGCCTCAGTGTGGACTCAGTGGGACCTCAGTGTGGACTCAGTGGGACCTCAGTGTGGACTCAGTGTGGACTCAGTGTGGACTCAGTGTGGCCTCAGTGTGGACTCAGTGGGACCTCAGTGTGGACTCAGTGTGGACTCAGTGTGGACTCAGTGTGGACTCAGTGTGGCCTCAGTGTGGCCTCAGTGTGGACTCAGTGTGGACTCAGTGTGGCCTCAGTGTGGACTCAGTGTGGCCTCAGTGTGACCTCAGTGTGGCCTCAGTGTGGACTCAGTGTGGCCTCATTGTGACCTCAGTGTGGACTCAGTGTGGCCTCAGTGTGACCTCAGTGTGGATTCAGTTGGACCTCAGTGTGGCCTCAGTGTGGCCTCAGTGTGGCCTCAGTGTGGACTCAGTGTGGCCTCAGTGTGGACTCAGTGTGACCTCAGTGTGGCCTCAGTGTGGACTCAGTGGGACCTCAGTGTGACCTCAGTGTGGCCTCAGTGTGGCCTCAGTGTGGCCTCAGTGTGGACTCAGTGTGGACTCAGTGTGGACTCAGTGGGACCTCAGTGTGACCTCAGTGTGGCCTCAGTGTGACCTCAGTGTGACCTCAGTGTGGACTCAGTGGGACCTCAGTGTGGCCTCAGTGTGGACTCAGTGTGGACTCAGTGTGGACTCAGTGGGACCTCAGTGTGGACTCAGTGTGGACTCAGTGTGGCCTCAGTGTGGACTCAGTGTGGCCTCAGTGGGACCTCAGTGTGGCCTCAGTGTGGACTCAGTGTGGCCTCAGTGTGGACTCAGTGTGGACTCAGTGTGGACTCAGTGTGACCTCAGTGTGACCTCAGTGTGACCTCAGTGTGACCTCAGTGTGGACTCAGTGTGGACTCAGTGTGACCTCAGTGTGGCCTCTTGGCCAAAAGAGTGAGACGCCGCAGAAGAGGAAAGCGCGCGGGGGCTCTCGTGCGCCGAAACGCCGCGCAGACGCCTACCTGGGATTTTCCTCTCCAACGTCCGCTCACTCAGCAACAAGATGGACGAACTGGCGCTGCTGATGAAGAGGAACAGAGACTTTTCTTCGTCTTCTGTTTTGTGTTTCACGGAGACGTGGCTCAGCGAGTCGATCCCGGACTGCGCGCTCCATTTGGAGGGATTCCAGCTCCTCCGCGCCGACAGACAAAGGGATCTCTCGGGAAAAACAAAAGTGTGGAGTCTGTTTCTTCATCAACAACGCTTGGTGCTCGATGTGACTGTGATCTCCAAACTCTGCTCTCCTGATCTGGAATATCTCTTCATTAACTGTAAACCTTTCTACTCTCCACGTGAGTTTGCTTCATTCATTCTCGCCGCTGTTTACATCCCGCCGTGCGCGAACGTACACGAGGCACAGCGCATGTTAGCGGAGGGGGTTTTGAACACGGAGCAGGACTTTCCTGACTCCTTGTTGATCATCCTCGGGGATTTTAACAAGGGTAATCTCAGCCAGGAACTACCAAAGTACAGACAGTTTATTAAATGCCCGACCAGAGAGCAGAACACGCTGGATCACTGTTACACTACAGTGAGTGGGTCCTTCCGTGCGGTTCCTCGTGCTGCCCTAGGGCTCTCAGATCACGCCATGATCCACCTGATCCCCACGTACAGACAGAGGCTGAAGCTCTCCAAACCTGTAGTGAGGACTTCTAAGAAGTGGACCAGCGAGGCAGTGGAGGAGCTACGCGCGTGTTTGGACATTACAGACTGGGATGTGTTCAAAACTGCCACGGATGGTTTGGATGAGTACACGGACACTGTGACGTCATACATCCAATTCTGTGAGGACAGTATCATTCCCACACGCACCAGGGTGATTTATAACAACGACAAGCTCTGGTTCACACCCAAACTGAGGCAGCTCAGGCAGCAGAAGGAGGCAGCTTTCAGAGCCGGGGACAGAGAGAGCTACAAAGGTGCTAAGTACAGATTTAGCAGGGAGGTGTCAAGAGCTAGATCCCTGTACAACACGCGCCTAAAGGAGTCTTTTTCTGCAAACAACGCTTCGGCGGTCTGGCGGGGACTTAGGCAGATCACCAACTACAAGCCCAAAGCCCCCCATGCTGCTGACGACCAGAAACTGGCTGAACAGCTCGCCTCCTTCTATTCTCGGTTCGAAACCTCAACCCCCTCCCCCACCCATCTCACTACAATGGACACTTCTGCCAATCACACCCTGGGTCCCCCCACCTCCCCCACCGGCCTTTCACTACACAGGGACAATGTAGGGAAACAGTTTCGGAAGTCCAAACCCGGAAAGCGGTGCTGACCAGACGGTGTCTCCCCCGCCACCCTGAGACACTGTGCGGACGAGCTGACTCCTGTCTTCACAGACATTTTCAACACCTCCCTGGAGTCATGCCATGTCCCAGCCTGCTTCAAGTCATCCATCATCGTCCCTGTCCCCAAGAAGCCCCGGATCACTGGACTTAATGACTTCAGGCCTGTGGCTCTGACGCCTGTCGTCATGAAGTCCTTTGAGCGCCTGGTCCTGCCCCATCTCAAGTCCCTCACCTCCCCCGCCCTGGACCCACTGCAGTTCGCCTACAGAGCCAACAGATCTGTAGACGACGCCATCAACCTGGCCCTCCACTTCATCCTGCAGCATCTGGACTCCCCGGGAACCTATGCCAGGGTCCTGTTTGTGGACTTCAGCTCTGCATTCAACACCATCCTCCTGCTCTGCTCCAGGACAAGCTCTCTCAGCTCCACGTGCCTGACTCCATCTGCAGGTGGATCAGTGACTTCCTGACAGACCGGAGGCAGTGCGTGCGGCTGGGGAAGAATGTCTCAGAGACTCGGACTATCAACACAGGAACTCCACAGGGCTGTGTACTTTCTCCTCTGCTCTTCTCCCTGTACACCAACTGCTGCAACTCCAGCCACGACTCTGTAAAACTGATCAAGTTTGCAGACGACACCACCCTCATCGGACTCATCTCGGACGGCGATGAGTCTGTCTACAGGAGGGAGGTGGACCGGCTGGTGTCCTGGTGCAGCGATAACAACCTGGAGCTCAACGCCCAGAAGACAGTGGAGATGATCGTGGACTTCAGGAAAGTCTCAGCCCCCCTGCCCCCCCTCGCCCTGACAGACTCTCCCATCACCACCGTGGACTCTTTCCGCTTCCTCGGCACCACCATCACTCAAGACCTCAAGTGGGAGCCGACCATCAGCTCCATCATCAAGAAGGCCCAGCAGAGGATGTACTTCCTGCGGCAGCTGAGGAAAGCCAAGCTGCCGGCGCAGATGATGGTGCAGTTCTACACGGCCATCATCGAGTCCATCCTCACCTCCTCCATCACCGTGTGGTACGCTGGAGCCACAGCCAGGGACAAACAGAGACTACAGCGCATTGTGCGCTCTGCTGAGATGGTGATCGGCTGCAGCCTTCCATCGGTCCAGGACCTGTACGTCTCCAGGACTCGGGGACGAGCAGGTCGGATCACAGCTGACCCTTCTCACCCTGGACACGGACTATTTGAGCCCCTCCCCTCGGGCAGGAGGCTACGGTCCATCCGGACCAGAACCTCCCGCCACAAGAACAGTTTCTTTCCCTCTGCCGTTGGACTCATGAACACTTTATAACACCTGCCACTTTAACCATATATTATATAAGAACAATCTATTGCACTACACATTTGCACATGGCACTGTCTGCCAACTGTACATTCTGTATATAGTCTATCTTAGTCTATTTTATTCTTAATTTTTATGCATGCCTTTCTATATATTTTTTATATTTTACTCATTGCTCTATGTTGCACCTACGCCGAAGCAAATTCCTATGTTTGTGAATTTCACTGACAATGGCAATAAACCGCTTCTGATTCTGATTCTGATTCTGATTCTCAGTGAGGACTCAGTGTGGCCTCAGTGTGGCCTCAGTGTGGACTCAGTGGGACCTCAGTGTGGCCTCAGTGTGGACTCAGTGGGACCTCAGTGTGGCCTCAGTGTGGCCTCAGTGTGGCCTCAGTGTGGACTCAGTGTGGCCTCAGTGTGGCCTCAGTGTGGACTCAGTGGGACCTCAGTGTGGCCTCAGTGGGACCTCAGTGTGGCCTCAGTGGGACCTCAGTGTGGCCTCAGTGTGGCCTCAGTGTGGCCTCAGTGTGGACTCAGTGGGACCTCAGTGTGGCCTCCGTGGGACCTCAGTGTGGACTCAGTGGGACCTCAGTGTGGCCTCAGTGTGGCCTCAGTGTGGCCTCAGTGTGGACTCAGTGTGGCCTCAGTGTGGACTCAGTGTGGCCTCAGTGTGGCCTCAGTGTGGACTCAGTGGGACCTCAGTGTGGACTCAGTGGGACCTCAGTGTGGACTCAGTGTGGCCTCAGTGTGGACTCAGTGTGGACTCAGTGTGGACTCAGTGTGACCTCAGTGTGACCTCAGTGTGACCTCAGTGGGACCTCAGTGTGGCCTCAGTGGGACCTCAGTGTGGCCTCAGTGTGGCCTCAGTGGGACCTCAGTGTGGCCTCAGTGTGGACTCAGTGGGACCTCAGTGTGGCCTCAGTGTGGACTCAGTGGGACCTCAGTGTGGTAACCAAGCTTCACTCAGGACTAGATTTACCCGAAGACCTTTGAGATAAAAAATAAAAAACACATTATGAACATCTGTCAAAGGTTGACTTTAGGGAAAGAGTTTGATTGATAAACGTTCAGAAAAGGTCAGTTATGGGCAGTTGGAAAAGCCTGTGTTTTGGATTAGATTTGGTCCTGTTGTATTTGTTCAGGTTGTTGGTTCAAATCCCTGGGAGAGGTGGAGGTAAACGCTGGTCTGTTGGTCTAACCATGGCATACGCTGAGTCTGAACCAGATTCTGGCTCAGTTTGGTGTTTGTCGGCAAAGCCATGGGTCCTTTGTGTTTACTCAGCCTGTGTAAGCTAACGGCGCTAAGCTAACAGGTGGGACAAATACAAGAGAGAGAGAGAGAGAGAGAGAGAGAGAGAGAATGAGGGAGAGAGATGGAGAGTGAGAGGGAGAGAGAGATAGAGAGAGTGAGGGGGGGAGAGAGGGAGAGAGAGAGATTGAGAGGGGGAGAGAGAGGGAGAGAGAGAGAGGAAGAGAGAGGGAGAGAGAGAGAGGGAGCGATGGAGAGAGTGAGGGGGGGGGCGGTTACACCAAAACTGCACTCAAGTTTACTGAGAGAAAGAGAGAGAGGATACATTGTGTGTGTGTGTGTGTGTGTGTGTATGTGTGTGCGTGTGTGTGTGTGTGTGTGTGTGTGTGTGAGTGTGCGTGAGCGTGTGCGCATGCGCGTGCGTGTGTGCGTGTGCGCGTGCGTGTGTGTGTGTGCGCCAACCCGCCCCACATGTGCACAACCCGCCCCAAGTGTGGAGCTCCAGAGTGATGGGGGCTTTGGGATGAGATTGTCACCAAACTGTGATAAACTCCGAGTCTAAATGAATGCAGTTTGGTGGACGTTGTGGACACAAACCCTGAGATGAAACTTTGTTGTGTTGTCAGCAGTTGTGTCCAGGCGTCAGAGTGAGGCAGGAAGCAGATGGAGGTGTCTGTTTTTATTTATCCTCAAGAAAAGGTTAAAGTCACAAACAGCACCATCTGCTTCACACACACCAGACGTCTTCTCAAAAATAACATCCAAAAATATACTGTAAAATACTATCAACCAGAAATATCCTCAACAATCTACTCAGATCTACTGTAAAATATCCACCTGAGCTCTCTTCAGATGCACAGATACACGTCAAATGTTATTATCCCCACATATCCTAGAATATAATGGGAAATACTGTTGTACTATCGACCAGAAATATGCTACAAAAAACTGTTCTTACCTAGTTCCCTCGTCTCTTGTTGTCTCCTTCCCTTGTCTCCTCTCTCCTTTCCTCTTCTTCTCTCTCCTTGTTCCTTTGTCCTTTCTTTCTTCCTTCCCTTGTCTCTTCTCTCCTTCCCTCTCTCCTTGCCTCCTCCTCTAACCTTGCCTCCTCTTCTCTCTCCTTGTCTCCTCTCTCCTTGCCCCCTTTTCTCTCTCCTTGCCTCCTCTTTCATTATCTCCTCTCCTCTCTCCTTGCCTCCTCTTCTCTCTCCTTGTCTCCTCTTTTCTCTCCTTGCCTCCTCTATCCTTGCCTCGTCTCTCGTTATCTCCTCTCCTCTTTCCTTGTCTCCTCTTCTCTCTCCTTGTCTCCTCTTTTCTCTCCTTGCCTCCTCTATCCTTGCCTCCTCTCTCATTATCTCCTCTCCTCTTTCCTTGCCTCCCCTTCCCTCTCCTTGCATTCTCTCTCATTATCTCCTCTCTCCTTGCCTCCTTCTCTCACCTTGCCTCCTCTTCTCTCTCCTTTTCTCCTCTCTCCTCGCCCCCTTTTCTTTCTCCTTGCCTCCTCTCTCATTATCTCCTCTCCTCTCTCCTTGCCTTCTCTTCTCTCTCCTTGTCTCCTCTCCTCTCTCCTTGCTTTCTCTTCTCTCTCCTTGTCTCCTCTCCTCTCTCTTTGCCTTCTCTTCTCTCTCCTTGTCTCCTCTCCTCTCTCCTTGCTTTCTCTTCTCTCTCCTTGTCTCCTCTCCTCTCTCTTTGCCTTCTCTTCTCTCTCCTTGTCTCCTCTCCTCTCTCCTTGCCTCCTATCTCCTTCTGTCCTAACCTTGTCTTCTATTTTACTGAGGCTTCAGGAACAAACTGTTTTTCTAATGAACCACTCCAGGACTCAAACATATTTGTACAGTGTGTGGTGTGAAGTGTAAATGAAATGCAGATGTTTCATAAAAGGGTCTGTGATAATCTGTGTGAGAGAAAGAAGTATCAAGAACACAAGTCTGAACATGATTATTTGGGCTAACTTCACAAAAAATCAAATAAAGAATTAAAATCAGTAGCATGTAATTTAATCATTGAAATGGTTTACTTAACTTTGTCTCCAGTAGGGAAATTTTGAAAACAATACATTTTATTCATAAGTTGAATGCCAAAATGCAAACCCTCCAGAACAGTTACATAATGCATGTTTAGATGTATATTTTGATTTTATGTCTGAGGCATCAAATCCATTCATTGAATTTCTGCAGAGCCAAACCACCACAGAGTTCCATTTGATCATAAATTCCACCCTCCGTCAGTGTCTCAGGGTTGGATGTGTCAGGGCGGTGGACCAGATCTGCAGTTGGTCCATGTTGCCAGATCTGCAGTTTTCCCACGGAACTTTTTAAGAGCTGCAGTGGGTCTAAAATAGTGTTTGGCCAGAGCAAATGTAAAATCTATTCACTTTAGCATAAACCCATAAAATCCAGAATTTGGTCATATCAGAGGCTTCTGTAGAGCTCGTGTTTGAGCGTGAGAAAGAGGAGGGGCAGGTCTGTGTTTTCAGAAATACAGCGGAAAATACAGCCGCACCGATTGTTCACCGATTGTTGTGCAGGTTTGTCTGCTCAAGCCTGGCAACTCTGACCCTGGTGAAGAGGACCTCGCTGGTTCTCTCCCCAGATCTGAGGTTTATTTACAGAGCCACCAAATATGGAAGGACAGCTGCACTTTGCTTCACATGGCAACACACTGGCCTGGTCCTGAATGAGCCACACACCTGCCTGTTACCAGTTCAATCACATTTTAAATAACAAATACAGCCATACCATGAACACGACACTAACTGCACTGACTCTGAACAATAACGTCCAGTTGTCAGTTCCAAAACACATAATCCAAACTCAATGCCACATACAATTGAAACCTCTCTCCAGATTGTAGCTTCTTGTTTAAAGCCCAGAAACAGCAGGGCCCTTGGATCCTGCTCTTGCCCTCAGATCTCCAGACCCACATGGACCACGTGAGTCTGACAAGAATCTTTGTAAATACAAAGTACTTAAACCATGAACGCAAATAATAAAACTGTTAACTGTTGAGTGTGTTTTTAAATGAAAGCTACATTTAATTAATTTAATAAATGAGCTACTAACTACAGACAAGACCCGACTATGTGAGTGCAGCTAATATTGTATAATGCAGGGCTATACAAGATCAGGCCTTCCAAAGTTTTGATCTGGCCCACGACCCATCTACCAAATATTAATATATGTATTTTCTTTGTACTAGTTTAGACCTAGTTTGGTCTTGGTTTGGTCTTGTCTAATTCTGCTTTGGACCTGGTTTGATTCTGGGTAAGTCCTGGTTCGGGCCTGGCTAGTGTCCAGTCTTGTCCCATATTGTGGTTCAGCTCTGGATTGGCAATTATGGAAAGCAACGTTGGTAAAGCACATTGTATTTTGTTTTTCCACAAACACGTAGCAGTAGTAGTTATTGTGTCCCTAATGAAACAGATCTGTGTGTGGGATATGTTTGTTAAAGTGGTGACGTGTTGTGCACCTCCAGCCCAGACGCCATGGCCCTCCTAAACACTGAAGTGAATGTCCCTGGTATAATGTGTAAGGTTTAAACATGTGGTGTGTGCTGTAGAATAAAGGGACAAGGTGAGTGTAGCGCGCTCTTCACTGGAAGAGTCTTGAACTTAGAGCTAAAAAGACCTGAACAAGATTTGGACATAATTTGTACTAAATACATTCATTCACGTTCATTTGATATTTTTTGTCACTGTATACTGCTTTTGGAGCCACAGAGAACAACCCAAGGTGTCACTCTCCTGCATAAACATGATTTTTGTACAAACCAAAGGTAAACAGATGGAGAAAAACAAATCTCACAAGATCATTCTCACCATGTGTACAATCTTTTATCCTTGTATTGGATGCTTGTATTTTACTGTTATTACGTTAGTTTAGTAAATTTGTGTAATTAGCAGAGCTGTTAATCATTTTCAGCTAAACAACACGGCTTGATGTAACAGATTTATGCTCTCTCTCGGTAGGTCGGTGTCCGTTTGCTTTTGTCATTGGTGGAGTCCTTTTTGATTGTATGAATGAATGATTAGTTCCCGCCGCGCTGGACTCAGATGAAAACATATCTCCACTCCTCGGGGGTTTACTGTGGCGTGAAATGAAATCAGTGTTGTGTTTGAACCATTTCTCTGCGACGTAACAAGCGCATACTGATGATTTTATTCAAGGACAAGAGCAAAAAAAAGCATTTCTTTTACATCTCAATCACTGTGGAGCAGGATAAGCGCTCTGCCACGGTAACACAGGCACGGAAATACTCGGAAGACAAACAGTGTGTACTAGTATTTGCATGTTCAAGTACTTTGTGATGCAAATGTATTGTAGAGATTACAGTCAAGTAGGTCAATCTCATCTGCTGCACAACACTCTCTACGGCTCACAAGTGTGCACAACATGACGCCCCTGGGCCACATGAGGCCTCTGGGCCACATGAGGCCTCTAGTCCACATGAGGCCTCTGGGCCACATGAGGCCCCTGGTCCACAGGAAGTCCCTGGTCCACATGAAGCCCCTGGTCCACAGGAAGCCCCTGGTCCACAGGAAGCCCCTGGTCCACAGGAAGCCCCTGGTCCACAGGAAGCCCCTGGTCCACATGAGGGCCCTGGTCCACATGAAGCCCCTGGGCCACATGAGGCCCCTGGTCCACATGAGGCCTCTGGGCCGCATGAAGTCCACATGAGGCCCCTGGGCCACATGAGGCCCCTGGGCCACATGAGGCCCCTGGTCCACATGACGCCCCTGGGCCACATGAGGCCTCTGGGCAACAGGAAGTCCACATGAGGCCCCTGGGCCACATGAAGCCCCTGGTCCACATGAAGCCCCTGGTCCACATGAAGTCCCTGGTCCCCAGGAAGCCCCTGTGCCACATGAGGCCTCTGGGCCACATGAAGCCCCTGGTCCACATGAAGCCCCTGGTCCACATGAAGTCCCTGGTCTACAGGAAGTGCCTGGTCCACAGGAAGTGCCTGATCCACAGGAAGTGCCTGGTCCACAGGAAGTGCCTGGTCCACAGGAAGTGCCTGGTCCACAGGAAGTCCCTGGTCCACAGAAAGTCCCTGGTCCATATTAAGTCCCTGGCCATGTTTTGACTGGCCCTGGGCCCCCAGACTGGTTCACTTTGGTGCGTCTTGGGCCGCTCCTGTTCATGGGGGCCTGTGTTTCCTGCAGAGGTCCAGACTCAGGTCAGGTTTAGTACTTCCAAGTTCGTGTCTGTGAGATGTGGCTAAACAGGAAACTACTTAAAGCTTATTTCCGACTTTTTCTGCATTTATTTCATTCTCTGCAAAGCTCTAACCTCTGCATTAAATCTATTTGTTTTTTTCAGTCTGTTATTTCTAGATAGAAATTGACTTTTTGATGGAATTTGAAACGTCTTAAAACAGTGTCCAGAATTTTGAGTCGTAATCTGTTCTGGTTTAATCCGAGTTGAGACCTGACTTAGTCCTACTTTAGTCCTCTTTTAGTCCTAGTTTAGTCCTGGTTTAGCTCTGCTTTAGAGCGGGTTGAGTCCTGCTTTAGTCCTGGTTTAGCTCTGCTTTAGAGCGGGTTGAGTCCTGCTTTAGTCCTGGTTTTGTCCTGATTCAGTTCTGTTTTAGTCCAACATTTACTCCTGGTTTAGGTCTGTGTTAATCTCGGTTTAGACCTGCATTAGACCTGCATTAGCCCTGCATTAGACCTGCTTTAGTCCTGGTTTAGTCCTGCCATAGATCTGGTTCAGTCCTGGTTTAGACCTGATTTAGTCCTGCTTTAGTGCTGCTTTAGTCCTGCTCTAGTCCTGGTTTAGACCTGGTTCAGTCCTGGTTCAGTCCTGGTTCAGTCCTGGTTCAGTCCTGGTTTAGACCTGGTTCAGTCCTGGCTCAGTCCTTGTTTAGACCTGGTTCAGTCCTGGTTCAGTCCTGGCTCAGTCCTGGTTTAGACCTGGTTCAGTCCTGGTTCAGTCCCGGTTTAGTCCTGCTTTAGTCCTGGTTTAGACCTGGTTCAGTCCTGGTTCAGTCCTGGTTTAGTCCTGGTTCAGTCCTGCTTCAGTCCTGGTTCAGTCCTGGTTTAGACCTGGTTCAGTCCTGGTTCAGACCTGGTTTAGTCCTGGTTCAGTCCTGGTTCAGTCCTGGTTTAGACCCGGTTCAGTCCTGGTTCAGTCCTGCTTCAGTCCTGGTTCAGACCTGGTTTAGAACTGGTTCAGTCCTGGTTCAGACCTGGTTTAGTCCTGGTTCAGTCCTGGTTCAGTCCTGCTTCAGTCCTGCTTCAGTCCTGGTTCAGTCCTGGTTCAGTCCTGGTTCAGTTCTGGCTCAGTCCCTGTTTAGACCTGGTTCAGTCCTGGTTCAGACCTGGTTTAGACCTGGTTCAGTCCTGGTTTAGTCCTGGTTCAGTCCTGCTTCAGTCCTGGTTCAGTCCTGGTTTAGACCTGGTTCAGTCCTGGTTCAGACCTGGTTTAGTCCTGGTTTAGTCCTGGTTCAGTGCTGGTTTAGACCTGGTTCAGACCTGCTTAAGTCCTGGTTCAGTCCTGGATCAGTCCTGGTTTAGTCCTGGTTCAGTCCTGGTTCAGTCCTGGTTCAGTCCTGGTTTAGACCTGGTTCAGACCTGCTTAAGTCCTGGTTCAGTCCCGGTTCAGTCCCGGTTCAGTCCTGGTTTGTATTTTGAGAGCTGTTGCTTGAGTAGCACTTCACCCACAGCCAAATCATATTAACGACAAACTTTTAATTAACCCTCATTTTCCACTCATTACTCTTAATTCAGAAATAATTAGGATACACATTATATTGTATTATTTTCATATCGCTGTCGTCAAACCCACACGCTCTCATTAAAATGTATTCTAACTTAATTTATTCAGGAAAAGACCAAACTGACTTCTCCAGCCGCTTCCCTCAGATACGCAGCGCTCCAAATATTAGGATGCTTTTTATTCTAATTGTTGTGCTTTTACGCTGAGCAGGTACATGTGCTAATTACAGATTAGTTTAATGAACTTTCTGTGGGTTTGGATTTCAAAGACTCCGACAGAAAAAGCACAAGTTTCGCAAGTCGGTGAATTTGAGTTGTGTTAAGAAAGTTTGTTTTTAAAAGTATTTTTTGAGGAGTTTGTATGAAAACCTGGATTCAGGCTCAGATTCAGACTTGGAACCAGATTATGGATTCAGACCCTGGACTTTGACTCAAAACCTAGACTCAGACTCAGAATCAGACTTTAGATTCAGGATCAGATTCAGACTCAGATTCAGACTCTGGATTAAGAGTCAGACAGTAGACTCAGACTCAGACTCAGACTCAGACTCAGACTCAGACCCTAGACTCAGACTCAGACTCAGACTCAGACCCTAGACTCAGACTCAGAATCAGACTTTAGATTCAGGATCAGATTCAGAATCAGACTTTAGATTCAGGATCAGATTCAGACTCAGATTCAGACTCTGGATTAAGAGTCAGACAGTAGACTCAGACTCAGACTCAGACTCAGACTCAGACTCAGACTCAGACCCTAGACTCAGACTCAGACTCAGACTCAGACCCTAGACTCAGACTCAGACTCAGACTCAGACTCAGACCCTAGACTCAGACTCAGACTCAGACTCAGACCCTAGACTCAGACTCAGACTCAGACTCAGACTCAGACTCAGACTCAGACTCAGACTCAGACTCAGACCCTAGACTCAGACTCAGACTCAGACTCAGACTCAGACTCAGACCCTAGACTCAGACTCAGACTCAGACTCAGACCCTAGACTCAGACTCAGACTCAGACTCAGACCCTAGACTCAGACTCAGACTCAGACTCAGACCCAAGACACAGACTCAGACTCAGACTCAGACTCAGACTCAGACTCAGACTCAGACTCAGACTCATACAAAATACTCAGACTCAGACTCAGACTCAGACTCAGACCCTAGACTCAGACTCAGACTCAGACCCTAGACTCAGACTCAGACTCAGACCCTAGACTCAGACTCAGACTCAGACTCAGACTCAGACTCAGACTCAGACTCAGACCCTAGACTCAGACTCAGACTCAGACCCTAGACTCAGACTCAGACTCAGACCCTAGACTCAGACTCAGACTCAGACTCAGAACCTAGACTCAGACTCAGACTCAGACCCTAGACTCAGACTCAGAATCAGACTTTAGATTCAGGATCAGATTCAGACTCAGATTCAGACTCTGGATTAAGAGTCAGACAGTAGACTCAGACTCAGACTCAGACTCAGACTCAGACCCTAGACTCAGACTCAGACTCAGACTCAGACTCTGACCCTAGACTCAGACTCAGACTCAGACTCAGACCCTAGACTCAGACTCAGACCTGGACTCAGACTCAGACTCAGTCTCAGTCTCAGACTCAGTCTCAGACTCAGACTCAGACTCAGACTCAGACTCAGACTCAGACTCAGACTCAGACTCAGACCCTAGACTCAGACTCAGACTCAGACTCAGACTCAGACTCAGACTCAGACTCAGACTCAGACTCAGACTCAGACTCAGACTCAGACTCAGACTCAGACTCAGACTCAGACTCAGACTCAGACTCAGACTCAGACTCAGACCCTAGACTCAGACTCAGACTCAGACTCAGACTCAGACTCAGACCCTAGACTCAGACTCAGACTCAGAACCTAGACTCAGACTCAGACTCAGACTCAGACCCTAGACTCAGACTCAGACTCAGACCCTAGACTCAGACTCAGACTCAGAACCTAGACTCAGACTCAGACTCAGACCCTAGACTCAGACTCAGACTCAGACTCAGACTCAGACCCTAGACTCAGACTCAGACTCAGACTCAGACCCTAGACTCAGACTCAGACTCAGAACCTAGACTCAGACTCAGAACCTAGACTCAGACTCAGACTCAGACTCAGACTCAGACTCAGACCCTAGACTCAGACTCAGACTCAGACTCAGACCCTAGACTCAGACTCAGACCCTAGACTCAGACTCAGACCCTAGACTCAGACTCAGACTCAGACTCAGACTCAGACTCAGACCCTAGACTCAGACTCAGACCCTAGACTCAGACTCAGACTCAGACTCAGACCCTAGACTCAGACTCAGACCCTAGACTCAGACTCAGACTCAGAACCTAGACTCAGACTCAGACTCAGACCCTAGACTCAGACTCAGACTCAGAACCTAGACTCAGACTCAGAACCTAGACTCAGACTCAGACTCAGACTCAGACTCAGACCCTAGACTCAGACTCAGACTCAGACTCAGACTCAGACCCTAGACTCAGACTCAGACCCTAGACTCAGACTCAGACCCTAGACTCAGACTCAGACTCAGACTCAGACCCTAGACTCAGACCCTAGACTCAGACTCAGACTCAGAACCTAGACTCAGACTCAGACTCAGACCCTAGACTCAGACTCAGACTCAGACACAGACACAAGACTCAGACTCAGACTCAGACTCAGAACCTAGACTCAGACTCAGACCCAAGACTCAGACTCAGACTCAGACTCAGACTCAGACTTTTTCTCTAGACTAAGACTCAGACTCAGACCCTAGACTCAGACTCAGAACCTAGACTCAGACTCAGACTCAGACTCAGACTCAGACTCAGACCCTAGACTCAGACTCAGACTCAGACTCAGACTCAGACTCAGACCCTAGACTCAGACTCAGACTCAGACTCAGACTCAGACTCAGACTCAGACTCAGACTCAGACTCAGACTCAGACCCTAGACTCAGACTCAGACTCAGAACCTAGACTCAGACTCAGACCCTAGACTCAGACCCTAGACTCAGACCCTAGACTCAGACTCAGACTCAGACCCTAGACTCAGACTCAGACCCTAGACTCAGACTCAGACCCTAGACTCAGACTCAGACCCTAGACTCAGACCCTAGACTCAGACTCAGACCCTAGACTCAGACTCAGACCCTAGACTCAGACTCAGACCCTAGACTCAGACTCAGACTCAGACTCAGACTCAGACTCAGACTCAGACCCTAGACTCAGACTCAGACTCAGACTCAGACCCTAGACTCAGACTCAGACCCTAGACTCAGACTCAGACCCTAGACTCAGACTCAGACTCAGACTCAGACTCAGACCCTAGACTCAGACTCAGACCCTAGACTCAGACTCAGACTCAGACTCAGACTCAGACTCAGACTCAGACCCTAGACTCAGACTCAGACTCAGACTCAGACCAAGACTCAGACTCAGACTCAGACCCTAGACTCAGACTCAGACTCAGAACCTAGACTCAGACTCAGACTCAGACTCAGACTCAGACTCAGACTCAGACTCAGACCCTAGACTCAGACTCAGACTCAGACTCAGACTCAGACTCAGACTCAGACTCAGACCCTAGACTCAGACTCAGACCCTAGACTCAGACTCAGACTCAGACTCAGACTCAGACCCTAGACTCAGACTCAGACTCAGAACCTAGACTCAGACTCAGAACCTAGACTCAGACTCAGACTCAGACTCAGACTCAGACTCAGACCCTAGACTCAGACTCAGACTCAGACTCAGACCCTAGACTCAGACTCAGACTCAGACTCAGACTCAGACTCAGACCCTAGACTCAGACTCAGACTCAGACTCAGACTCAGACTCAGACCCTAGACTCAGACTCAGACCCTAGACTCAGACTCAGACTCAGACTCAGACCCTAGACTCAGACTCAGACCCTAGACTCAGACTCAGACTCAGAACCTAGACTCAGACTCAGACTCAGACCCTAGACTCAGACTCAGACTCAGAACCTAGACTCAGACTCAGAACCTAGACTCAGACTCAGACTCAGACTCAGACTCAGACCCTAGACTCAGACTCAGACTCAGACTCAGACTCAGACCCTAGACTCAGACTCAGACCCTAGACTCAGACTCAGACCCTAGACTCAGACTCAGACTCAGACTCAGACCCTAGACTCAGACCCTAGACTCAGACTCAGACTCAGAACCTAGACTCAGACTCAGACTCAGACCCTAGACTCAGACTCAGACCCTAGACTCAGACTCAGACTCAGAACCTAGACTCAGACTCAGAACCTAGACTCAGACTCAGACCCTAGACTCAGACTCAGACTCAGAACCTAGACTCAGACTCAGAACCTAGACTCAGACTCAGACCCTAGACTCAGACTCAGAACCTAGACTCAGACTCAGAACCTAGACTCAGACTCAGACTCAGACCCTAGACTCAGACTCAGACTCAGACTCAGACTCAGACCCTAGACTCAGACTCAGACCCTAGACTCAGACCCTAGACTCAGACTCAGACTCAGACTCAGACTCAGTCTCAGACTCAGACTCAGACCCTAGACTCAGACTCAGACTCAGAACCTAGACTCAGACTCAGACCCTAGACTCAGACCCTAGACTCAGACTCAGACTCAGACCCTAGACTCAGACTCAGACTCAGACCCTAGACTCAGACTCAGACCCTAGACTCAGACTCAGACCCTAGACTCAGACTCAGACTCAGACTCAGACCCTAGACTCAGACCCTAGACTCAGACTCAGACCCTAGACTCAGACTCAGACCCTAGACTCAGACCCTAGACTCAGACTCAGACTCAGACTCAGACTCAGACTCAGACTCAGACCCTAGACTCAGACTCAGACTCAGACTCAGACCCTAGACTCAGACTCAGACCCTAGACTCAGACTCAGACCCTAGACTCAGACTCAGACTCAGACTCAGACTCAGACCCTAGACTCAGACTCAGACCCTAGACTCAGACTCAGACTCAGACTCAGACTCAGACCCTAGACTCAGACTCAGACCCTAGACTCAGACTCAGACTCAGAACCTAGACTCAGACTCAGACTCAGACCCTAGACTCAGACTCAGACTCAGAACCTAGACTCAGACTCAGAACCTAGACTCAGACTCAGACTCAGACTCAGACTCAGACCCTAGACTCAGACTCAGACTCAGACTCAGACTCAGACTCAGACCCTAGACTCAGACTCAGACCCTAGACTCAGACTCAGACCCTAGACTCAGACTCAGACTCAGACTCAGACTCAGACCCTAGACTCAGACTCAGACCCTAGACTCAGACTCAGACTCAGACTCAGACCCTAGACTCAGACCCTAGACTCAGACTCAGACTCAGAACCTAGACTCAGACTCAGACTCAGACCCTAGACTCAGACTCAGACCCTAGACTCAGACTCAGACTCAGAACCTAGACTCAGACTCAGAACCTAGACTCAGACTCAGACCCTAGACTCAGACTCAGACTCAGACTCAGAACCTAGACTCAGACTCAGAACCTAGACTCAGACTCAGACCCTAGACTCAGACTCAGAACCTAGACTCAGACTCAGAACCTAGACTCAGACTCAGACTCAGACCCTAGACTCAGACTCAGACTCAGACTCAGACCCTAGACTCAGACTCAGACCCTAGACTCAGACCCTAGACTCAGACTCAGACTCAGACTCAGACTCAGTCTCAGACTCAGACTCAGACCCTAGACTCAGACTCAGACTCAGAACCTAGACTCAGACTCAGACCCTAGACTCAGACCCTAGACTCAGACTCAGACTCAGACCCTAGACTCAGACTCAGACCCTAGACTCAGACTCAGACCCTAGACTCAGACTCAGACCCTAGACTCAGACCCTAGACTCAGACTCAGACCCTAGACTCAGACTCAGACCCTAGACTCAGACCCTAGACTCAGACTCAGACTCAGACTCAGACTCAGACTCAGACTCAGACTCAGACCCTAGACTCAGACTCAGACTCAGACTCAGAACCTAGACTCAGACTCAGACTCAGACCCTAGACTCAGACTCAGACTCAGACTCAGACTCAGACTCAGACTCAGACTCAGACTCAGACTCAGAACCTAGACTCAGACTAAGATTCAGACTCAGACTCAGACTTGGATTCAGATCTAGTTTCCCTCCATTCTAACGCTGATTTTTATTGATCAGATCTTTACAGAAACACATCCTCTGCTCATCTTCTCGAGGAAAACTGCTGCCCGTTCAGATCCTGCGACAGACGCGGCAAACTGCCTCTGCTCCTCTCAGCACCTCCCCTCCCGCCTCACCCTCCTCTCAGCGCCTCCCCTCCCGCCTCACCCTTCCTCTCAGCGCCTCCCCTCCCGCCTCACCATCCTCTCAGCGCCTCCCCTCCCGCCTCACCCCTCCTCTCAGCGGCTCCCCTCCCGCCTCACCCTCCTCTCAGCGCCTCCCCTCCCGCCTCACCCTTCCTCTCAGCGCCTCCCCTCCCGCCTCACCATCCTCTCAGCGCCTCCCCTCCCGCCTCACCCCTCCTCTCAGCGCCTCCCCTCCCGCCTCACCCCTCCTCTCAGCGGCTCCCCTCCCGCCTCACCCCTCCTCTCAGCACCTCCCCCCCCGCCTCACCCCTCCTCTCAGCACCTCCCCTCCCGCCTCACCCCTCCTCTAAGCGCCTCCCCTCCCGCCTCACCCTCCTCTCAGCGCCTCCCCTCCCGCCTCACCCCTCCTCTCAGTGCCTCCCCTCCCTCCTCACCCTCCTTTCAGCGCCTCCCCTCCCGCCTCACCCCTCCTCTCAGCGCCTCCCCTCCCGCCTCACCCCTCCTCTCAGCGCCTCTCCTCCCGCCTCACCCTCCTCTCAGCGCCTCTCCTCCCGCCTCACCCCTCCTCTCAGTGCCTCCCCTATCGCCTCACCCCTCCTCTCAGAGCCTCCCCTCCCGCCTCACCCCTCCTCTCAGAGCCTCCCCTCCCGCCTCACCCCTCCTCTCACAAACCCTGGTGAAAAACTCTGCATGATGTGTCTTGAAAAATTGAAAAGGAAAAAGAGAGACAAAGTTGTTTTTAAAGGTCTGATGATGAAAGTAAGTCTGATTCTGGGAGGCAGAGAAAAGCTTTAAAACACTTTCCCTCCCTCTTTCCGTCTCACCCTCACCTCCCGCTCTCTCTCTCTTTCTCTCCGTTTTCTCTCAAGTCAGTTCAATTCAGATGATGTTTCAAGAGCCCAAAATCACAAGAGCGGTTGCCTCGGAGGGCTTCTCTACGTTGTTGATTTGACCAGTTTACAAGTAGCAGGAGAGGGGGAGGTCTCTCACCCTCTCTACCCCCGCTCTCTCACACTCACTGGCTTGTCTCCCTCATCTGTCCTCGTCATGTCTCTCCCTCTTTCACCCCTTCTCTCCTCTCTTGCTCCTCTTTCGCTCTCTTTACTCTCTCGTTCCTCTCTTTCCCTTCGTCCTCTTTCCTTTTCTTTCTCTCTCTACTATCCCCTCTTTGTCTCTCTTTCCCCTATCATTCTCTCTTGCTCTCTCTCCCCTCTTCCCCTCTCTCTCCTCCTTCTATCTACTCTTTCTCCTCTCTCTCTGCTCCCACTCGCCCTTCTTCGCCTCCTGCTTCTTCTCTCTCCCTTCTCCCCCTTTCCCTCTCTCCTCTCTTCCCCCTCTCTACTCCCCTTGTCCCTCTCGCCTCTCTTTTCTCCCTCTCTCTCTCCCCTCCCTCCCCCACACCTCTTTGCTCTCTCCTCTCTTTGCTCACCTCTCTCTATACTCTCCCCCTCCTCTCTCCTCTCTCTCTTTCTCTCATCTCTCTCCTCCCTTCTCTCTCCTTTCTCTCTGTCTGCTCTTCTCTCCTCCCCACCTCTCGCTTCCCCCTCTCTCCTCTCCCCCCTTTCTTTCTCCCCTCTCTCTCTCTCTCCTCTCGCTCCCACCTTCTCCTCTCTCTCTCTCTGCTCCCTCTCTCCTCTCCTCTCTCTCTCCTCTCTTTTCTTTCCCCTCTCCTCCCTAGCTACTTTCTTTCTCCCCTCTCTCTCTCCTACCCTCTCTTTCTCCTCTCTCTCCACTCTCCTCCCCCTCTCCCCTCTGTCTCTCCCCTCTCCTGTCTCCTCCCCCCTCTCTCTGTCCCCCCCTCTCTCTATTATCTCCCCTCTCTTCTCCTCTCCACTCCCCCCCTCCCCTCGTCTCTCTCATCTCTCTCTCCTCTTCTACCCCTCTCCTCTCTCCTCCCCCCTCTCTCTCTCCTCCCCTCTCCTCCCCTCTCTCTCCTCTCCCCCTCTCTCTTCCCCCTCTCTCTTCCTTCTCCTCCCTTTCTCTCCTCCCCCTCTCCCCCCTCTCTCTCCTTTATCTCCCCTCTCTCTCTCTCTCCCCCCTCTCCCCCTCTCTCTCTCTCTCTCTCTCCCCCCTCTCTCTCTCTCCTCTCTCTCTCCCCCTCCTCCCTCTCTCTCCTCCCCTCTCTCTCTCCTCCCTTTCTCTCCTCCCCCTCTCCCCCCTCTCTCCTCTCCCCTCGCTCTCTATCTCTTCCCCCCTCTCTCTCCTCCCTCTCTCTCCTCCCCCTATCTCTCCTCCCCCTCTCTCTCCTCTCCTTTCTTTCTCTCCCTCTCCTCTCTCCCCCCTTCTCTCTTCCTTCTCCTCCCCCTCTCTCCTCTCCTCTCCTCTCTCTCCTCACTCCCCCCCTCTCTCTCCTCCCCCTCTTTCCTCTCCGCTCTCTCTCCCCCTCTCCTCCCCCCCCCTGTTTCTCTCCCCTCCTCTCCTCTCCCCCTCTTCTCCTCTCTCTCTTCCCTCCCTCTCTCCTCTCCTCCCCCTCTTTCTCCTCTTCTTTCTTTCTCTCTCCCTCTCCTCTCTCTCTCTCTCTCTCCTCTCTCTCTCTCTCTCTCCCTCTCTCCTCCCTCCTCTCTCCTCTCTCCTCTCTCCTCTTCCCTCTCTCCTCTCCTCTCTCTCTCCCCTCTCCTCCCCCATCTCCTCTTCCCTCTCTCTCTCTCTCTCTCCCTCTCCTCTCCCCCTCTCCTCCCCATGTCTCTCCTCCCCCTCTCTCAGCGCGGTGACCTTTTGAAGTGGCGTCTCCTCAGAACAAAGCCTGGATTAGACGGCGCAGCAGAGAGTGATGTTAAAAATCCATCAAAGGCTGATCTCACCTGAGCTTTGTGAAGTCTGGCTCATGTGAACTGGGCTCAGGGCTCGGAGCGGGGCGCGGGGGAAACGAGGACACTCACCCACTCGTCTGCAGGTTCACACCGTGAATCAAGTGTTTGCTCGTGGGCAGAACCCGAAGACGCGCTGGGTTCGAGGCCTTTGACCCAAAAAGTGCAAAAAAGAAGGCGGAGAAGGAGAGACGGGCAAAGGTTCAGCGCGAGTGACGCTCCTGCAGCAGGACAAAAGTAACACTTAATGAGCCGCAAGAAAACATGAACAAAGACACTTCACACAGGCTCCTCTGCAGTGATGCTTGTTCTCTCTCTGTGCTGAGGGCGCTCCACTCTCACCTGTCAGGTCCCACACACAGGCAGGACCCCGTGCACCTGACAAGACCCTGATGCCCCGGTCCTAGGCCTCAGACTCAGATCCAGACTCTGATCCCCCCCCCCACCCTCTCTCTTCCCTTCTCCTCTCTCTCTCTCTCTCCCTCTCCTCTCTCCCTGTACTCCCTCCCTCTCTCTCCTTTGCTCTCTCCTCTCCCCCTCATCTCTCCTCTCTCTCTCATCCTCTCTTTCCTCTCTTCTCTTAGCCCTCTCCCTCTCTCTCTCATCTCCCTGCCCTCTCCTCCCCCTCCTCCTCTCCTCTCTCATTCTCAACCCTCTCCTCCCTCAGCCCTCTTCTCTCCCCGTCTCTTCTCTCTCCCCTCTTCCCTCCATTCTCCCCTCTCTCCCCTCCCCCCTCTCTTCTCTCCCCCTCTCCTCTCCCTCTCTCCTCTCTTCTCCCCTCTCGCCCTTTCCCCTCTCGCCCATCTCTTCTCTACCCTCTCCTCTTCCTCTCTCCCCTCTTCCCTCCCCTCTCCCCTCCCTTCTCCCCTCTCTCCTCTCTCTTCTCTCTTCTCTTCTCGCCCTCTCCACCTCTCCTCTCCCCTCTCCCCTCTCTCTCCTCTCCTCTCGCCCTCTCCCCTCTCTTCTCTCCCCCTCTCTTCTCCCAGAGTGTCTCTTGATGGTTGCTCGTCCTGCAGGTCTGTGATGGGGGCGACTCTGAGGTGCCTCACCCACATTCCATCGGTGACCCACTGACTCTGTCCTCCATCAGCTCCAGCCTTCTCTCCAGATCCGTGTCTCCCGTGTCTCCCCCGTCACTTCACCCTCGTCCTGCTCCGGCTCTCGTCCCAGAATGCAGCTCTTACAGTGTCCTCCCCATTTACAAGAATGAAAGGCGTTCATATTTCAGTCAACACTCGTTTAATCATCACAATAGTTTGTTTGTAAGAAAAGGTCCACATCTTAAACACATTACATTCAGTTAACAACATCAGATAAATAAAACACACAGTTTAGAATACATTTAAGTTTAAAACACATCCTCACACTGACTGAATCATACTGAAGATTCATTTATGTGAAAGTTGAATCATTTAGACAACTTCATAATCACACTTCATACACTGATGGATTTCAAAGCTGACCTTCATTTGGCCTCCATTTCCCACAATCCTCTGCAGTCTGAAAACATCTCCATCAAAATCAAGAGAACTAAAAGCGATGAACATGAGCTGAGACTAAAGATGGCATTTTATAAAGAACAGAGATGAGAGATCAATGATGTGTTTGAAAATAACATCTTCAAACTCCAGAGCCAGTTTGTGATGAAGTTTGAGCCTTTTATTGTATCAACTGTAGGCTGAAGCATGTTATCTGGACTCAGGCGTGTGCACGTGTATGTGTCAATTTAGTCTATAAGACTATAGAGCAAACGATAATACTTTGGTTACATCATTTGTTTGCACTACTTCTTTTCGTCTTCGTCCTTGTGGTCCTCCTCTTTCCTTAATTCTCTTCTTCCTTTCTTCATCAATAGATTCCTATTTCCTGTAGAAAATCATTTATAAAGTGCTTTACAGAAACTTTAAAGCTGGAGTACCTGACTTGAGTATATTTTGTGTTTCCCCCAAAGAGCATCTTGTAAAAGCAGCACTTTGCGACAAAATTAGACCTCTGCACCGCGGCTAATAATAAAGCATTTTATCTCTCGTTAATTCGGAAAAGTAGCACTCTGATGCGAAAGGGCGAAGTTTCATTTCGCTGTCTGAAAAAAGCTGTTTTAAAGCTATGTATGCACCTTAAAATGAACAACTGAAAATGAATGATGTGCCAAAGAATTTGTGAGAGTTACACAGATATTAACACCTACCTCCGGTTCGCGGTGTCAAAATCAGGTGCCCCAGCTTTAATATTCAGAGCCTTTTTCTTTTTAAATGATTATTCCATGTGTAGTCTCTCCATTTGTTGTATTTTTTTCTTTTGAACATAAGTTGGTTTAGCTGTCCATGACAAACTGACTTGTCTGAGCTTTTGCATGTTGAGCTGGACCCTCCAAATGTGAGGGTTTAGGTTTCTTCCAGGGGCAGAGAACATAAACACATGACAGAGTGAAGCTTGTTTTATGCTTGATGCATCTGTGAGGGCCGTGAGCGTCCGTGTGGTGAAATGACGTCATTGTTCAAACACGCCCCTCGCACGGTGTTCATGCAGGCGAGACTTTCCGTGTCAAGGAAATATTTGTAACTAATAAACAGGGGAAGACACAGAAGTGTGGCATTTGTATGATTCTGAGCCGCATGGACCATAAATGCTGTAGATGTCGCACATCATGGTTTCTGCACGTCAGAAGTCCACAGGGTTTGTCTGTGCAGAAAGTCTGAGCTCACTTAAAGAGCGATGAGGAGAGTGGAAACATCTGTGGCACGTGTCTCTCTCGCCTCTGTTTTTAATCTCTGTGTTTCTGTGTTGTGCTGATGGCTCCACATGGTTCTCTCTAGTATGACTGTGGATGACAGTGCTGATGGTTGACTCCACATGGTTCTCACTAGTATGACTGTGGATGACAGTGCTGATGGTTGACTCCACATGGTTCTCACTAGTATGACTGTGGATGACAGTGCTGATGGTTGACTCCACATGGTTCTCACTAGTATGACTGTGGATGACAGTGCTGATGGTTGACTCCACATGGTTCTCTCTAGTATGACTGTGGATGACAGTGCTGATGGTTGACTCCACATGGTTCTCTCTAGTATGACTGTGGATGACAGTGCTGATGGTTGACTCCACATGGTTCTCTCTAGTATGACTGTGGATGACAGTGCTGATGGTTGACTCCACATGGTTCTCACTAGTATGACTGTGGATGACAGTGCTGATGGTTGACTCCACATGGTTCTCACTAGTATGACTGTGGATGACACATGCTGATGGTTGACTCCACATGGTTCTCTCTAGTATGACTGTGGATGACACATGCTGATGGTTGACTCCACATGGTTCTCTCTAGTATGACTGTGGATGACAGTGCTGATGGTTGACTCCACATGGTTCTCACTAGTATGACTGTGGATGACAGTGCTGATGGTTGACTCCACATGGTTCTCACTAGTATGACTGTGGATGACAGTGCTGATGGTTGACTCCACATGGTTCTCACTAGTATGACTGTGGATGACAGTGCTGATGGTTGACTCCACATGGTTCTCACTAGTATGACTGTGGATGACAGTGCTGATGGTTGACTCCACATGGTTCTCTCTAGTATGACTGTGGATGACACATGCTGATGGTTGACTCCACATGGTTCTCACTAGTATGACTGTGGATGACAGTGCTGATGGTTGACTCCACATGGTTCTCACTAGTATGACTGTGGATGACACATGCTGATGGTTGACTCCACATGGTTCTCTCTAGTATGACTGTGGATGACACATGCTGATGGTTGACTCCACATGGTTCTCACTAGTATGACTGTGGATGACACATGCTGATGGTTGACTCCACATGGTTCTCACTAGTATGACTGTGGATGACAGTGCTGATGGTTGACTCCACATGGTTCTCACTAGTATGACTGTGGATGACACATGCTGATGGTTGACTCCACATGGTTCTCTCTAGTATGACTGTGGATGACACATGCTGATGGTTGACTCCACATGGTTCTCTCTAGTATGACTGTGGATGACACATGCTGATGGTTGACTCCACATGGTTCTCACTAGTATGACTGTGGATGACAGTGCTGATGGTTGACTCCACATGGTTCTCACTAGTATGACTGTGGATGACACATGCTGATGGTTGACTCCACATGGTTCTCTCTAGTATGACTGTGGATGACACATGCTGATGGTTGACTCCACATGGTTCTCTCTAGTATGACTGTGGATGACACATGCTGATGGTTGACTCCACATGGTTCTCACTAGTATGACTGTGGATGACACATGCTGATGGTTGACTCCACATGGTTCTCACTAGTATGACTGTGGATGACACATGCTGATGGTTGACTCCACATGGTTCTCTCTAGTATGACTGTGGATGACACATGCTGATTGTTGTGGAAATTCTGTCTTGTGCATAGTCTTAACAAGGGCACCTCCATTTCTACCATTGTTGACATTTCTGTGTGGTTAGCTCTATCTACGACGGGCGTCATCCCACTGGTACAGAATTTGTCCTTCTCTAATATTATCAGATTCCATGGTGAACTTGTCTGCCAAAAGTGGTATGCTATGCACTTCTCATTTTATCTCGGCCAGCTTGTCTCCAAGCTGGCCTTCTTACCACTATTTAAACCTCTGTGTGTGGAAGCAGAGTCAGGCTTGAATAGCCAATACTAGCACAATGTGTTGAGTATTCAAGTCGCCGGGTCCGGACTGATGGTAAATAAACTTCTCCTGCCTCAGACATCCAGAGTCTCCTGCCTCTCCTTACAACTCTAGGACTCGTTGGGACAACACTTGTTTTCCCTAACAGTTTTGGCGTCACGGACGACTTAATCTACATACAGCTGATCTGGTAAGTGCAAATATTTTTCATCTCTTTTTAAAGAAGAAAACTTTGCCTTACCAGATTCATGCTTGACAGACAGAAACCTTTGCAATGGGGTTTATCAGTTTAGTCCTTACAAAGTTGTAATACTGAATTGGCTTAAAGGAGGTCTACATTTTGCATTTCCTACTCAAGCCTAGAATCACTTTCTAGAGTTATAGTAGCATTTTGCAAATGTATGTGATGTGATCAGCTCATTCTGGAGTTCAGTTTTGGTCGAGGACAGTCAGGACTGTCAGGTCCTGACTGTTATTGGTCGACTGGGTATTCAGGGAACAGGGCTGAGCACAGAGCCAGGGGCTGCGTACACTGTGAGGATGGAGCTCATAATAGTGAGTAAGGAAGGTTACAGGACAGTGAGGTGTAGGCTGTGTGTACAGTTTGTGTTTCATATTTACTGATGCAGGTACTTATGCTGTGAAGTTGGAGATCATTTGGGGTGTAAAACTAGAAAACGAGTGAGGAAAGATGAGTGAGGAAGGACAGTGAGTTATCGGCTAACTCTGGCCTATGGAGCTTGGGATGGAGTCATAAAATAAATAAATTAATTAATTAATTTAATTAAATAAAGACAACCGTTACCATGGAAATCTGCCATGCTTGTTGTTGATGTCATAAACTTACATTTAGAAAAAACAAATTAAAAAAAAACAAACAAAAAAAACAACTTGGCCTAAACAATGTAAAAAATAAATAATAATAATAACAATAAATACATAAAAAGTGTACATAAAATCTATGGAAGAAGCTAATAAACTGCTGGGTCAAATACATTTATGAATATATAGTGTTTGAATACTTTTGCATTAATGTGATGGCATGATCCCAAGCTCAATAGCCAAGAGATTGTTTAATATTAATTTTGTTGAACAATGGGCTGAATAACATTTTAATAGCAATTACTATGTCAAGTAAACGAATACCAAGACGGGAGTTTTAGAGGGTTTTATTTCACAGTTAATGGACTGTGACCACAGACTGGTGTGAAGACCTGGGTAGATTGTGTCCAGAGGTGGAAAGTAACTGATTGCAAGAGTAAAAGTCCTGTACTTTGGTCATTTTTGATACCTAAGTACATTTTGAAGTGGATACTTTTTCTTTGATGTATCTTTGCTTTTACTTCAGTAACAAAATTTAGTGTTTCTGCCACTGGACGTATCTATTTGTGGGAGTCATAAAAGTCTGTGGTGTAATTACTGCTGGGCACTATTCAGATTAGCTGTAGATGCACTAGTAGCAGTGGGTGGAAGGGGTTCATGGGTTCAGGGAAGAGCCTGGGAAAGCTTCTCTTTAACCATCAACCCCGGGCCCGGGCGCCATATTGTTGTTTATATATACACTGCGTGATAGGGAGTCACTGTTGGGTGTATTGTACTCTAAAACAAACCGTGGAACTCCAGAATCAGTTGATAACATTTTGATGCATACAGACAAATAATATATTTTTAATATCATGAAATTGGCCATATTTCTGGATGCTGCAGTAGATCTTTATTTCCATTGATATATGTGTGTCTTGTCTGCTTGGCTTTTGTTCTATTTGCATGGCTTTTTATATGTTGCGCTTTTATGTTTCTGTCAGATAAGTCACATTACATTTACAACAGGTCTAACTCAGTCACAGGTCAAACACCAGTGTAACACATGCTAAGTCATTCTGTGGCCTATTGCAGCAGGTTCTTCTGTCTCACAGACTGACTCTGGTCTGGCCCTCACAACCTGCAGACAGTCGCACATATTCACATGTGTCAGAGCTGTCAACAACAATAACAAATGCAGTGTAGGGTTAAACGTGACACAAGGAAGAAGTGATAGGCCTGATTGGAAAGTTTAGCTTTTATACTGGTCATCTCTTCGTGAATGGGTTCTTTAATAGTCTGCAAACGGCTGTCAATCATGACAGGGTATAAGGGCAGTAATAAACTGAAGTTTAACTGAAATTTATCTGAGTATCATGAGGATACAGAGGTTTAGAGATTTTAAGGAGACTGCTGCTGACTGCTGCTTGTGTGCAAAGTAACTGCTGCTTGTGTCTGTTCTGTGTGTCTGCTGAAGGTCCTTGAGCACGTGTTTGTTTTATGTTGAAAATAAAACAAACTAAATACAAGGCTTACAACAATATGCTAAAAATGGGTTGTATGTTACAGTAACGGTGTGCTAAAACTACTCTCTGGGAATAAAAGGGCATTATTATTGTAACAAATTATTAACAACAGGTGGTTTATGAATACCACACATATAAAAAGACTATGGAGAAGGTATTTCTGACACGTGTTAAAGCTCTGCTGAGGATAAGAGGATATGGAAATAACTCAGTGCAGCATGATAAATTAATAACTAATAGTTGTGTTTGTTGATGACTGCATTTAAGATGATATTCAATGAAAATGTGTCATATTTTGAGAATTGATGCTGCTCTGTAATGTTGCTTTACAGGAGCCACAGAAGATGGGGATCGAGATAAAGAGATGATCCTTGAATAACATGTCACATTTTACTTGATTATTGCATGTCATCCACTGCAGCGACTTGTGAGTACAGCTTTTACAACTGGGTTCAATAAACAAACTAAAGTTCAAAAGGGAAAGCTTTTGATAACTATTATATTTAAATAATAATAAAAAAAAAAAAACACTGCAGAATATTTTTATAAAGTAGCCTAATGTAAGATCAAACAAACAAATGGTTTCTGTATTAATAATAAAAGTTACATTCATTGGTATAGGTGACATTTAAAAAAAAAAAAAAAAAAAAGGTATTTATTGTATCGTCGGATTTTTTTAAAATTTTTGAACACTATGTGATGATAATTGTTGATATTATTATGGCTGTTATGAAGTACAAGTTTATACTGGACACAATAAGAACTGAGCTTGGAGAGGTCTAGTGTGTACTAGTGCAGCAGTGTTGTGCTTATTTTAAGTATTTAAGGTGGTCATATTTGCTGCTTGGTTTAATGATATTATTGCAGGGTTTGAGATAAGATCAGATTAATGAGTCTGTTGAAGCCGCAGTATGTAATTTTTTTAGCAAATGTGTCCATTCTGTGAGTGAGCTCTCCACAAACCTTACTCATACTTGGCCTGGAAAAACCTCCTCCTGCTTGTTTCCATGGAAATAGTGTGCCTTTAACTATAATATTTCACGGTGTGGCTGTGGCATGGGGCATATCCGTCTCTATTGAGAAGCTGACACATGCCATTTGCTCTGGTTGAGAAGTGGTTTTAACTTTGTTTCCATGGAATCATGCAGACGATATGACACCACCAAAAGGTTTCATACTGTTGCTTTAATGAGATGGCAGCAGGCAGGTGCTTTTATTGTGGTATGCAGATAATACTTCTATGCGGATTATAATGTAGTGAGTTGAGCCATTAATTTAAATGGTCTGACTAGGTATTTGTGAATTTTCCTCATTGGATAATTATTTTTGAAAACACCACATAAAATCAAAAAAAAAAAAAAAAAAAAAAAAAACCAAAAAGCAAATTGTCTTGAGTTTCAAATGAGAAGCCATTCCTTTTCTTCTCCACAGACTCTGGCTACTGTTGTTGATTTACTGCTGTAACTGTTAAAACTACAGGTTTAGTTGGGTTTCTTGAATATCTCACCAAGCACCACAATAAATAATCTTACTAAAAATAATAGGTTGTTGATAAACATGTCTTAACTTTGAGGTAACGTTGAATCAAGTTGTGAATTAAGTGGTTTTAGAATCAAAATAATAATAATACAAAAAAAACAAAAACAAAAAAAAACAACAACAACAACACATAAATATCTGCAGAGAAAGTATAGTTACTTTACAAATTGTAAATTAGATTTTTCAAGTTGAAAGTCTAACGAGATCAAAATGAAGTACTTTTGTCCAAAGCTTACACAATGTGTGAGGGCAATAAACAGTTAAAGGGGTATGGCTAAATGATGTATAAGGCATTTTAAAAAAGAAATACACTGTTTGGACCAGCTTTACTTTATTTTGTGATTTTTGGAACTTCACTGACTTGATAGGCGGAGAAGTTTAAATACTTCACCTCCACGTTCTGAAGTTGTGCAGATTCTAAATCCTTTTATACCTTTCATTTTATTTTATTATACTTTTTATTACCATATTTTTTGTAAAAAAAAAAAAAAAAAAAAAAAAAAAAAACCTGGATGCTTTTTTATATTTTATTTTATTATGCTTTTTTATATATTTCCATATTTTTTGTAAAAAATAAAAAAATAAAAAAAAAAAAAATTTAAAAGGGGTTCTCCGGACTGCTAGTATTTTAAATAATCTGAGTGGAATCTGAGATGGGTTTGATGCCCGGTGTGTCTGGGTGGGCCTGGTTTGAGTGCAGTGGCTCCCTGGGTGCCTCGTCCTCCTCCAGCTCTCGTCTGAAGGTCACATGACTGGGACTGGCTCTGCTGCTGTTTGTCTATAAAGACTGTCTGAATGTGGCCGCTCATGACATGAAGCATGAGTTGAACTGAACTAAAACCAAAGACTGTCCTGGGTCTGAAAGTGCTCTGTGGACTGGGCTTCTCCACGCTGGCCTCCTGTCAAATGAATGGACTGAATCAAAGCCTCCAATACAACCACCTCTGCTGCTGCTGCTGCTGCTGCTCCAAGGCCCCACTGAACTGTCTCTGCTGCTGCACAAGGGCTGTGTTCACCTGGGCTTGGGGCTGACACCTGCTCTCAGATCCACTGTCACGCAGTTCAGTTAGTTATCTTTCAATGGATTGTTATTTAAGAGGAATTAAATTGTATTTTTATTTTAATTATTTCAGAGATATACAATCATACATTTTAACAAGCTATAAACTGAAGTCTTATAACACCATTTTGCCATACAATGTCAAAGAAACAGTTTAAGTCCTTCCAGCAAGGGGGGACCCCCCTTCAGAAAGTTAAATAGTTTTGAAGGTTGGTAATTTAAACTTATGGCACAATAGAAATATTAACATCAGAATAAAGAAAAGCTATGTTGCCGTTATCTGTGAATTAATTTCACAAACTATGTGCTCTGGTGGTTTTATGCTAAAAAAAACAAAAAACAAAAAAAAAAAAAAAAAATATATATATATATATATATATATATATATATATATATATATATATATATATATATATAAAGCATAATGAGAGTAATAGGAGGCAGCCACAGTAAAATGACATTAAAATATCAAGCGTAAAAATAAATAAATAAATAAAAGTTTGAAATAACTTAATACACCGTATGGACAGAAATATAGTGGAGAACAGTGAGCTAAAAATATGTAATAGTATGGGTATGGTATACTAATGAGATATCAGGAATTCAAAGAAAAATCTGATACATTTTTCATATTGTTATTAGCCTGTAAACGTGTTCTTGAGTGCCTTAAATTTGCCATCTCATGATAAAAAAAAAAAAAGAAAAAAAAAAAAAAGAAAAAAAAAAGTTTATTATTCATTAAATGACAGGATTCATCAGCCTGTGTGAAATGACACTTACTGAGTGCAGCCAGTGGATTGCGCTGAGCACTCACACAATTTAGTAAAGTTAGCCATCCATAAACGAGCAGTTATCATGTTTAAAGGCAGAAATGCTCAGAACGAGTCTGGTGATGATTTAAAGACTTAAAACAGCAGAAAATTCTTTGATAAGTAACAAATGAAATCTGAACATACGTCCCAGATCCAGGAAGTTCAGCAGAAAGTGTTTTTGATGCTCGGAGGGGGGAGGATTTTCTGATAAACATTCCTCAAAGCGTGAATGCAGCTGAGAACAACTTCAGGTGTGTAGTTGAGGATGGAAAAAAATAAATAAATAAAAAAAGTCACTGTAGCATAATATGTGTCCTTAAACAAATACAGTTGTGTTGCACATTTAGATGCCACGGTTGAAATCAGACTTTGAAAGAAGAATAGGCTACATTTAAGTGGTAAAAGACAGATTCTAAAATGATAAATTTAACTGTGTGTTTATGAAGTGAGTGTTTATGTCTCTGTTCATGGCGAGTGGTGAGATATTCAAAATAAATAAAACAGATTGTACAGTTGCTGAAATATATTCGCAGATTCAAAAGTAAGGCATGTTAACATCATATTAAAATGCATTTATGAAAAACAATATTATACAGGCACATGTTGACCGATTTTGCAGCTTATTAGATCTTTGGTTGTTGCCCACCAATATAGGTGAAGGTTACAGAAGGTTATTAAAAAAAAAAAAAAAAAAGAAAAAGCTGTCGTTACAGTGAGTTGTATATAAATGGGTTGGTTTCAAGAGCATTTGTGATAAGCTTACTGGTAAAACATTATGCCCTCATCAGTTGTCAAGACTGATTTATCTAATTCTAACGGTACCAGAGGAGGGTGAGAGGAATGGCTGGTTGCCCTGCACATATGTGTGATACTGCTAATGTGGCATGAATCTTTGAGTGTAGTTTTACAGTACATTTTACATCAAAAATACACATTTGAAAGTATGTCAATTATAAAAAAATAAAGAAATTGTGAGTATTTAAACGTACTGTTTGGGTAAATAAATAGACCATTATCTGGTCATGTTTGTGAATCAGGCCACTGTGGATTAGACAGGTGGCTGTGAACATGTAGGTGTGGAAGATAAGAACAAGTGCCAGGTCAACCAAAACAAAAGTTTTTTTTGAGACAAGTGATTGACTGATTAGTTGCAAACATAAGATATGGAAACGGCACTTTCAATAGCAGTAAAAGGACATAAACGCATGTTTTACTGAAGAATACGAAGCGTTATTTGACCTGCAGGGAGTTTATGCTGTAGTTTCGAGTTGTTTGGGTTGGGAGCCAAATCATGAATATAGTTTGAATATTAATTTCAGATAGCTTCCGAAACTCAACATATTATATTTATCTCTTAAAAACAGTGCAGTGATGGTAGTGTATCTATCATGTTATGGCCTGATTGTATATTTGACCAATAATTGTATCTTTTGTTTCTGATTATATTAGTGTAAAGCGTTAACTAATTGTAGCTTGCACCAGGACTAAATCGAGCTCTGGGCCAGATTTCATGACCCTTGAAGATTTGGAGGGCATTGACTTAATCAGAATCCCCTTTTTGAGTTGGTTGTCATCTGTTTTGGGTCTTGGATCTGGCGGCCCAGAGGGTGTGGCTCATTTTAGCTTTAGTGGATGGTTGGATGGGAAGCACAGGCGAGATTTTGTTTTGAAGAGAAATATTGAAGTTAATCAGAGTTTTATGTTGACATGGATATTTAATCTGGAGACATAGTTTGGACATGTTGATAAAATATATTACGGCCTATACAGTGTTTGTGGGAAATTGGGGAAATTGCTTTGGAGAAAGGCCTTGTTTACAGATTGTAGAAGGAAAAGGTATTGAACAATATTGGTAATTAGACGATGCAGATATACCTAACTGCTTATCTACCAAGTCTCTTTGGAAGTCATTGTTTGAAATTGACAAGAGATTCATTTTTAAGGACTCTAAGCTGTTATAACATAGCCTTGGTTTCAGGACTAATTGTTTCTTTGCATTCTTGGTGTATTATGTGTATGTGGTCTGTCAGATGAGTCTGCAGTGTAGCACATACTGTGTAGCGGAACACTTGGTGTTTGCTTGGATACATAATAAGAATAAAAGAGTGAAAGAAATAATGGTTATAAATGAAATGGAGAGTCAAATGATCAAGTCACAATTATGACTCCAAAAGGTGTAGTCCCGTTTCCTCCCTGTGCGGATCCAGGTGCACATGGCCCGACACAGGAATGAAACAAGGAGGGACAAAGAGGAGGGCCCATTTGCTCTCAGTACAAGGAATTATTATGGCTCTGTCTAATAACAATAGAAAGTGAATGCAAATAACAACAATATTTAAGTTTTGCAGCTAAAGTGTAAAAATCAAAACTAATTAAATGAAAAATTAACAAGACACATGCAGGGAAAGTGTAAAAGAAATTTAAAAAGTACATCTAAACAGAACCCAGTTGTTCCAGATTAGGGAACTAAAACTGACTGACTGACTGTACTCTAACATCTGATACTTGAAATGTGCATTTTGAATGTTCAATAATTGAGATGAAGTAATTTTAACTATCATTCTTTGTGTCTGATTACACATAATATGATTATTTTCTTCTCAGGTTGATAATGATACATTTTTTGCAGAGACTGGCACAGTACTGGAGGCATTCTGATGACTGAATGTCTGAGCCTGAAGCAGGGGCTGTTGCGACCGTTTGTGTAATATTTGATGATGTTTTTCCAATTAACAGGGAAACTATTGTGGACCAAAAAGATAATACCAGTCTAAGATTGTTGATTGCAGTAACACATGAGAATATTTCTTCCACAGGTGGCCTGCAAGAAGATGAAAATATATGTTTTTGAAATTAAATAATCTTCTAAAACCTATAAAAATAATATAACTAAACAAACATTTCAGAATCTATATTTTCATTAAAGACAATCATGTGATCTTTTTCTAGAAGATTTGATTCAGAAAAGGACTTATTGTATATTATATATTAAATTATGGTGATAAGATTAATGTGGCAAAAATTGAAAGAAAAATAAAACAAATAATAAAAAAATAGGAAACATTTTGTCTAATTTAGTCTTTGGCTAAAATTAGTGTATTGATATAAGTTAGGGTTTGCATTAAGTGTGCCTGCTCAGAGCCTTCAATTAAGTCGCCTATAGCTGGCGCAATCATGGCTCTGCCCAGCCACACCCATGCCAACTTGGCTTTTGTTTGACCTGGTGGGACGGTAGTCACGTTTTCGCTTTTCTTTTGCTCAGGTTAGCTGGGGATGGGTTTGTCCTTAGGTTGGTAGTGGTGTCGGCACTGGCTCCTACGGCCCTGTACAGGGTTGGCCCGGTGTCGCCTCATCTGTTTGTTCATTTTGGCCGGCCCATCAGGTCCACCTTTCTGTTCATTCTTTTGTTATATATTATTTTCTCTTTTTGGGAACGGGAGGGTTTTCCTATGAAGAGGATGAAGAAAACACTACGAAGATTTGAATTAACCTGATTGAACCTTTTGATTATTGGTTCCTTTCATAAATGTGTTTTGAATCTGAGGCAGAACTTAATAAACTATGTTTATTGGTTGAGATTAAACAGTTCATGTTTTATTGTATTTTGAAAACAACATATTTGATTTTAAAGGATTTCAAGATATAATGTTGTTGAGTTTGATAAAAAAAAAAAAAAAAAAGAAAAGGTGTTTGAAGATTCAACGTGTCTAAAGAAGATTATTCTTTGAAGAGAAATTGACACTGAATGAGCACTTTGGGCTGAAAACCCTGGACTGTTGTGCCCAGACAGTGCTCCTTGTGTACCTGAACTTTGCCCCTTGTCCCACATCCCTTGAATATTTATGCCCCTTCACCAGTTAAAGATTGCTCTGGACATAGAGCCCTGTTTTCATCAACCAGTTCCTCTACATCTCTGTTTGAAAGAGAACTTTGCCCCACCACCCCACCCAAGCTCCTGGATCCTTACGTTGTCTTATGGATGGACACTTGCCCCCTGCCCCTCTCTGGACACTGGTCACAGTTATATGGATCTCATGATGAACATTAAACTGTGCTTCCTGAAAACTTTGATGCGGTCTCAAGGCACTGAGCAGAGGCGATGCTCAGTGTGAAGAACTTTTACACTACTTTAAAATAATAAAAATTAAAAAAATCTGAGGGTTTGTGATATTTTGATTCATGTTCTTCGCATTGGAACAAATGTAAAAGAATATGTCATAAGGAGTGAAGTTGGTTGTTGCTTTCATTGTTTTTACAGATGATTACAGATGATGAACACTTAGGTCTGATGCATGCCATTTGCTAATGTGTTATGTTTTTGGTTGTGATTCATTTTAATGACTTATGTTGGTAAAATGTAAAGGTCTGAATATGCTTCCACTTATTTTATTTTTTGATTAGTTTGAATTAAGTTTCTTTTGTGAAAACTATAAGTTTTCAGAGGAGGGAACTGTTGTGGAAATTCTGTCTTGTGCATAGTCTTAACAAGGGCACCTCCATTTCTACCATTGTTGACATTTCTGTGTGGTTAGCTCTATCTACGACGGGCGTCATCCCACTGGTACAGAATTTGTCCTTCTCTAATATTATCAGATTCCATGGTGAACTTGTCTGCCAAAAGTGGTATGCTATGCACTTCTCATTTTATCTCGGCCAGCTTGTCTCCAAGCTGGCCTTCTTACCACTATTTAAACCTCTGTGTGTGGAAGCAGAGTCAGGCTTGAATAGCCAATACTAGCACAATGTGTTGAGTATTCAAGTCGCCGGGTCCGGACTGATGGTAAATAAACTTCTCCTGCCTCAGACATCCAGAGTCTCCTGCCTCTCCTTACAACTCTAGGACTCGTTGGGACAACACTTGTTTTCCCTAACACTGATGGTTGACTCCACATGGTTCTCACTAGTATGACTGTGGATGACAGTGCTGATGGTTGACTCCACATGGTTCTCTCTAGTATGACTGTGGATGACAGTGCTGATGGTTGACTCCACATGGTTCTCTCTAGTATGACTGTGGATGACACATTAGCTGAGTCTTGGAGCTCCTGTGTGTGTCTGGTTGGTGGCTAAGCCCAAGTATTTACATTTCCATTCCCTTCTTCTTAACACTTATTTTGAAGTATTACATAAGTAACAGGATGTGAAAATGTCAAATGTTGTATTTAGATCCTTTAATTCACATAAAAGCTTATACACTCGCTTCAGGTGAATTTAGCTTTATGTGTAAAACACTTAAAGCACATTTTGAAAGGTGAAAACGCATTGAACGCATGAAATCATGAAGCGCATATTTAAACCCATGAGTTCACTGGACAGCAGACCTGCTGCAGACGAGTGGACAACAGTGATGAATAAAGACATAATCAAACATAATCCCATCAGGATATTTTTTGTCAAAAATCCCCCAGAAAAGCAGAGCTACACAAACATTACTGCACCACACGAGGCTTAAGCTCAGGCTCATGTTGGACTTTTAATTCACCCTGAAACACACACGGCTGTGTAATCTTCATCAGAGGAGAAACCAGGGATGTTTATGTTTGTCCAGCAGTAAAAGTGTTGCAAGACGTTGTTATTAGCCTTTAAACATGCTCTTGAGTACCTTAAATTTGCCATCTCCAAAAAACAATATTATGCACTAAATGAACAAGTTTCTCTGCCGTCTGCCCACACACTTACTAAGTGTATGCAGCCAGTAGATGGCGCCTAGCACTTACACAATTTAACTATGCTATCACTTTAAGAGAATGTGCGACACGCTTTGATGAGCCTCGCAGTTACAGTGATCGTGCTCAGAACGAGTCAGGCGAGGGTTAAGGACTTAAAACAGCTGAACATTCTCGTTTAAATGACGTGGATGATCTGAAAATACTGATCGAGGGAGTTCAGCAGGAAGTGTTTTGGACGCTCAGAGGGAGAGGATTTTCAAACTGACATTCCTCAAAATGGCATGAATGAAGCTAAATGTAACTCCAGGTATGTTTTTGATGAAGAACATTGTTAGAACAGGGTTTAAAGTTCAAAAAAGTCACTGCAGCAGAATATGTGTCTTTTAAATGCAGAGTTTCGGTAAAGATGGAAGCAGCAGCCCATTGTTTGGTAAAACATATATGCATATATGCTGACACTCCTGACACTCCTGACACTCCTCACACTCCAGTCTGACACTCCTGACACTCCTGACACTCCTGACACTCCTCACACTCCAGCCTGACACACCTGACACTCCTGGCACTCCTGACACTCCTGACACTCCTCACACTCCAGCCTGACACTCCTGACACTCCTCACACTCCAGCCTGACACTCCTGACACTCCTCACACTCCAGCCTG